>CM033477.1:34754600-34954600 GCA_019447015.1 Hymenochirus boettgeri | reverse complement strand
GCATAGATTTTTCTTAGAAAACTCTTAGATTTGGTGATTAGAGAACCAAGTGTTTTGGTAAAGCAAATCTGTTCTGATCTGTTTTGAATTTCTGAGAATTAAGGTGATTCCTGAATAAACAAGGAGTAATTACAAGTTGGTTTGCTTGATGAACAACTTGGATCTCATCAGATTAACTTAATCCCCCAATCTGAATTGATTCCTAGTTCAAACCATGACTGATTCAGCTTAAGGTGCAAGAATGTAGATTTTGATGAATGCAATAAAATTGTTTTAGGTCAAGAAACCATAAAGGGGCATATTTATAGAAACGTGGGATTCTAAAGTAGTGGCCAAACAGTGGCAAAGGTGAAATTTCAATGCATTTTGGGTGGGTTTTTTTTAAATAAAGGATTGGTATTGTTAAATGATGATATTGATCCTTTATACTGATCTAAATTTGCAATTTACCAATCACTGTTTATTCTACTTTGTAATATGGTCCCAAAGGCTACAATAGTATTATTTTATGACACAGATGTAAAACAATGTTAGGGTAATAAAATACTGATAGTAATCATGTAGATTTACAGGGAGATTTAATAAAAGTTCTTATCGTTTAAAATGGTGCTAATTTTGCCCCAACCAATTAGAACCTGTAACATTTGAAAGCTAACATCTGATTGGTTGGGGCAAAATTAGCACCATTTTAAACAATAAAATCTTTTATTGAATAACCCCTTAGTATTTTTGTATTTTATATCTCACAGTAATGGAGGAGGGATATTTTTTATTTATTGGTATCTATCAGGCTGGGTACACACAGGCCTATTATTTGTCCTGAGTAGAGATGTCCGAACTTCGCAAAATCCGGTCCACTCGAGGATCCGCGAATTTTGGAAAAAATTTGAAAATTCGGAAATCCGCGAGCGGTCCCATTAAAATGAAAAATACCCTCGAAATTACGAGATTTTCGAAAATATGAGAAAACTAGTATTTTCGAAAATTTCCGAAAATATGTATTTTCGAAAATACGTATTTATGGAAATAAGAGAAATCCTTGTATTTTCGGAAATTTTCGAAATTACGTGAAAACTCGAAAATACGAAAAATCCGCGAATCGGAAGTTCGGAAGGCGGAAAATCCGAAAAAATCCGCCGTTCGCGAACGGGATAAATCCGCGGCGGATCCGGGTTTGGATCTGCGAACAGGCCATCCCTAGTCCTGAGTAGAGATGGTCGAACTATTGAAAGTTCGGTCCGTTTTCGAACTTTCGAACTATTGTAAAAGTTCGAAAGTTCGAAAGTTCGAAGTCTATGGGAGGCAAATAGTTTGAAAAGTTCGAGTCAAATACAACTAAAATATTAATGGTAACTTAATGTAAATGGCTGTGGGACCTGGGAAATGGTCTGGGGAGCATGTTCCAATATCCAGGACTTTCGTAAAATCGATTTTACTCTTACACGAGCTACTTTCGAGCTTTCGCGTTCGAACGTTCGAGGTAACATGGACATTTTACTCGCAGATTCGATGCTCGCCTATAGGCTTTAATGGAGACTTTACTCGCAGATTCGATGTTCGCGCCTAGATACCATGTACATTTTACTTGCGGATTCGAACGTTCGAACATTCGATAAATCATCGAAAGTCCGGGAAATATCGAAAGTCCGCGTCCGAGATAGTTCGAGAAGTCCGGGTCCGTTCGAACTCGAACAGTTCGGCTCGAACTCGGGTTCGAGTTCGAGTTCTATGCCATCCCTAGTCCTGAGCGAGCGAGTGCTTGCCCAGAACAAATGACTGTCAGTTGCGGCAATAGTGGCCGTGGCCGACAGTGCGTTCAATCGATTGTGCAGCCCCATAGGGAACCCCTCGATTGTCGGTGATTTCCAAATGGACCTGATTGCCCGTTCGTTAAATTCGTATGAGTGGGCAACCGAGCTCTGTCGGCCAGCCGGAAATATCTGCTGGTGTGTATCCAACCTTACATAACCAGAGCAAATATTACCAAGGCTGCTATAGTGGGGTAGAGAGAGATTTGCTTTAAAGGGTATGTACATTGGAAAATTTGTTTTTTTTAATTGCCCATTAGTGGAAACTATAATTCATCCCAAATGTCACTGTACTTTTTTTTTTTTTTTTGCTGATCTGCCCACTAATTCATTAGAAATCCAATCTGAAACATCTTACGTTTTAGCAGTTCTGTAAACAGTTTTGCTGTAGCTGGAATGGTTTGACAGTTGGTGTGCTGTATACTGTATGCAACTTTACAGATGGTATGTAGGTCAGTGGTCAGAGCCTGAGCAAAAAAAGTGCTTTATTGAAGTCATGCAGTAACACACACACCTCAGAGTAAGTGCTACTTATATGTATTTATTTATAGATTAAAATGACGCAAAGCATTTTTTTCAGTATACATACACTTTAAAGACCTACATTTTCTTTCACATCTCTTTTCCTTCTCATTATAATTTCTAATTGTAACAGCATTGTGTATGCGTGAATTGATGGACCTTGTCTTCTATGCGCATCCGCGATCTATGCGCATAGAAGACAAGGTCAGTAGGAACCTGTCAGACTAAGCTCCGGGGGAGCGAACGAGCGGATAAGTTTCTTACCTTCTCTCCTGGCTCCTGTTTGTTCTATTGAAGAACGGAAGGTAAGGCACAGCTCCTTTACCTCCCGTTCCTTAGAACTGGATTCCTAAAAGTCAATATTATGAGTGGAGGTACCCTTTAAGTCCCAAGCAGTTTCAATAAACAGTATGTTGGCATTTGCAATAATGGAATGGGGAACTGTTTAACAGGTTCTACTCAGCAAAGCAGTCATTTTTGTTGAAAGGGAAATTGAATGTAAAAATCGAATGATCTTTCTAACATAAGAGGGTTCCTAACCAGTGCATCATTGCTTAAAATATCAGTTCCTGGTTGTTCATATTTACTCAGAAAAAACTGTCACTCATCAAAGGTGGGGATTAGTCTCTACTATCCTCTGTACGAATCGCTTTCCTTCTGTCTATTCCTTTGTGATTGTATTGGTCAATGTTTTAGATGTACATCTATCTCTGAATCTTTCTTGGAAAGACAATTTAATTTTTTTACAGAAAATTTGTTCATAAGGATGAGGCCACAATACAATGCGTTCCTTGTGTGCTCGTTACTGGTGCGCCAGTGGGCATTGCTGTGCTTATGCATTGCGATCACCCAATGTTGCGCAATCAGAGTGCATGTGATTGCACAAAAAATGCAGATAGCGTGCCGTCCGATTAACGGATCGCATGCACAATGTACAGCAGTGCACTAGTGTGGCCATATCAATTATTCCACACTAGTGTGCGCTTTTAAAAGCACAATCGGATCACAATCAGATCGCGCTTTAAAGCGAATCTGTGTGGCCCAGCCCTTAGTGTGCGCATGTTTACATGTGTAGCCAGGACTTTGGGTTTTGTGTGGTGTTCGTGGTGTATCCCAGTTTCTAAATAACTTGGTTAATTTCTGAGGATCCAATGTAAATTTTCTTGGAGACTTTTGGAACTTGTAATCGAAAAATCAAAATTTTGAAAATTACAATCGAAAAACTGTTTGAAAATTGAAAATTGCAATCAAATATTCGAAAAATTCCACTCGCCAGTTTTGTTCATCTGCATTAGGTATAATCTACACTTTAAAGCCCTACATTGCATTTGTGGGACCTATGGTCAGTCCCAAAGTAGGGAACCTTACTTTGCTGTTTCTTCTTGCATTGTCCTACACCTCAAAATTCAGGCCAATTAAAGCAGGTTTAAAAGAGGTTAAATATTAGAAACATTAGGCCAACTGAAGAAATATGTGTCAAAGCAAGAAGAGCACATTTCTGACATAGGAACCAGAGCCATGATTGATTATGTCCCAGACCTCATCAAGGGCCCTATATATAAAGGCGCGGTACCTCTATGTAACCATACCGCACTTTGTAGATGCATTTACCGTACAATGCCGATTGCACATTTACTATCGCGGTCGTATGATCCCATAAAAACATTCTACTACCGCTTGGTATTTACGGCCATGAGATAGTAAATGTACTTTTTAAACATGGCCCCCAATTCTATATGAAAGGGGCCCAGATGCTACTGTTTGCTCAGAGATGTACCCGTTATTGGGACCAGAAAATGTTTCATTATTTTAATGATTCGATTGTTTCTTTCTTTCTTTCGTATTTTTCATTTGCGAATGTTTACATTTTCATTAAGTTTGCTGTGATTTCGCTCAAGCAAATTGGTGGGAACATTTTATTTCTTTTTAATCTTTATGTTAGCGCGTTTGCGTTTTACATTTTTACAGTCCCTAACCATTCACTATACCCAAGTGAGGCATCTCCGATGCAGACCCTGAAAGTCCCTGTAAGCTTCTCTAAGCGCAGATTTAATTCAGAATGGATTTTTCGCTTTAGTGCTTTGTTTAAAGGTGACTAGGAACATAATATATTTTTGCGCTGGTTTCCATTTAAGAAGTGAGATTAATTCATTACCTGTGTCAGTAACTACATCATTTTACAGCATGCACTGTAAATAATGTGATTAGCGCAGCAACGAGGAGCTTTAGAACGTTCTGCCACTTCTGTACGCTCAGCTGTCTGGTGTTTGATAAGTTGCCTTTTTCTTTCTCGGCCTTGCCAGAAATTAACCACTCTACTGCTTGACTTGATTCATAGGTTCATTAACCTGTTGGCGTGTCTGTGTGTGTTTTGCATCTCCTTTATATATTGTTCCTATTTGCTATCACCAGTGTCGGGCTGTGATGTAGGATTAAAAAAATGGTCCCACTTGGCATTTTATTGTCCTTTTTAGCCCACCTTTTAGGCAGAGGCCACATAATGGCGCACGGGAAAAGTACATTACCGTACGTTTGCACAGTGTCGGGCAAAACTACATAGTTTTGTTCCGTTTTCGGATTCCCAGATCTCGGGAAAATCCCAAAGATCCGAAAACAGAACAAATTTTGTAAGATTGTCGAATGTACGGAGCTATTTTTCCTAATTTTCGAAAATATATTCGAACGTTCGAAAATCCTCAAAAATACGATCGGAGACTTTCGAGTTTCCAATCGTATTTTCAAAGATTTTCGAATGTTCAAGGCTATTTTCGAAAATTATCGAGAATAGCTCCGTACATTCGAAAATCTTTGAAAATTTGTTACGAAGTCCTGAAATACGGAGGATCCGTCCGGATTTGGACAGATCTTTCGGATTTCGAAACCAAGGGGTTCCGTGTCAGATCCGGGTTTGTGTCGGACCCGGATCCCATCTCTAAATTAGAGTACATGTGATTCGCAAAGAAAGGTGATCGCATGCTCTCCGAAAACAGGTTTCATCGCAACACAGCACCGTACATGTTAACTGCATTGTACTCCCTTTCTCGTGTTCAGACGGATCACAAATCGCGCTCTCCTGACTTTGTATATTTATTGAACATTTCTTACATTCCATTTGCCTCAGTATCTCAATTTGAACCATTTATTTCATTGTTTTATAGATAAATTGGATATGGGCCCAGCATGGATTTCCCTGGTATTCTGGTTGGCCAGTTCAACCCTAGTCACCACCTCCAGGTTTCTACATTTCCATAGATAAGTTGGGAGATTCAATAAAAGTTCTTATCATTAAATATGGTGCAAATTTTGCCCCAACCAATCAGATGTTAGCTTTCAAATGTTTAATTAGATCTGATTGGTTGGGGCAAAATTAGCACCATTTTAAACCATACGAACTTTTATTGAATCTCCGTGTAGATTATCAATACACAAAAGAAAGAGTTGTATTAACTTAAGGTTAGACCTTTGTCCTGTCATACACAAAATAATCCAAAAAAACTTGTTTTATATAATGGCGAAGAGATTGAAATACTCTGTGATCTTTTTTTATTCTATAGAAAGTGATTCTTGTTACAAGATTGTCTGAAAACCGCTCAGAACAGGAAGAGGTCACGGTTAGCAGGCAGTAGTAGCTGACACAATGCGTTATCTAGTTTGTTTTCGTAGGATGCAGTAGCAGTCCTTGTGTTCAAACGTCATAAGGCATTTGTTGGACGAAATAAGATGTGGCACAGCGATTACTGAACGTTACCTGACTAGACAGAGCACACAACACAATAACTTAGTTTTAGCCATACGTAGGGATTGTTTTTTAGCCTCTGGTGTACGGTGTCTTCTTCATTCTGAAAACTCAGACTACAGGTCTACATTACAGCCATATGTGTGCAGCAGAAGAAAGACTCCCCTTTAGGGAAAGTTGACATTACCTATTATTAGGAACTTCCTTGTAAAGAAGTCCATTCTAGGAATGCCGGATCAAGGAACTGGGGTAGAAGAGATATAAGAGAACATTGTCTTTTACAATCTAAACTGTTACAATCTAACAGTTTGAATTTATTCTAATCTGCCCTATTTTATTACACAACGGATTGGGGAAAACGAGCCACACACATTTTAGAATGTTATTGGCTGAATGACTTTCACAAGTCTGACATATGGTTGGCATTAGAAGATTTCAAACCTCTCCAGGCATTTCTTCAATCTACCTGGAGAAGAATCTTTCAAGGCTCGTAATTCCAACCATATGTTAGTCCAATGAAAGGTATCAATCACCATTTTAAGGATCTGCCATGGGCTAATGGTGGCCATACATGCAATGATAATAATCATACTTCATCGGGTGTTGTACCATAATAACTTTGCTATTTGACTTTCCTTCTTCTTTAAGACATTTGTATCAATAATATGAAGCTTTGAAACTGGTTTTTCTTGCTCCACATTTTTATTTCCCATTTTTTGTAATTTGGCTAAATCTAATTTAGGATTTAATCATTTACGATGAGTGAGAATCTCTCATACAAATAATTTATATGCACACCTACCTCTTTACAGGACATGTAAAGGACACGTAAAGCAAGATTTGCATCAGCTACCCATCAAGCACCTCTATTATCTTGTAACAACCCTTTAATAAGAGACTTGCTTCTAATTTCTCCCATAAGGGTGAATGTGGACTGATCCGGGCCAAGCTATTAACAACCCAGCAAGTTGTAGGTGTGCATGCATGCGTATGGTGTGCTGTAAGGCTGAGAAGAGGTTGGTCACTCAGAACAGTTAATTAGGAAAACCTTACTGGACAAAGTGGCAGTAGGGGATACCAAACCCTTTAATTCCCTTTAAAAAAGTTTAATCTATAATCAGACTTGTAAAAAATATATTGACTGAAATGGCTGCCTAAGGCAGCGGCCATACTCCAACGAGCGGTAAGGCATGTGAAATGTGAATTTTTTACTGATAACTTCATAAAGTTTGTCTGGTCTTCCCACAATGATTCCTTTTATGTTGCACTTTATTTGCATGACATTTAAATTCTGCATTGCTGCTCGGCACGCCATTGATGTTATGATTAAAAATGGAACGTTCGTTGACACAAATATGCTAATTATCATTCTTAAACTGACACCTCCAATATTTATGTTGCAAGTCATTAATAAAACTTTGATTTCCGAAAGTAAAATTCAGAATTTTTTGCGAAAGTCCCCGTACAGAGAAAATAAACATTAGACCTGAATTGATTTTGTTTTTACGCGATACCAGCAAATTCCATTGTTTTTGTGTCAATCTCAGGTGAAAACACAGAAAGTTATGACTATAATAGCAGTTCTGTCCCTGGTACAGATGGCAATAGTCCTGTTGCTAGGTTTAGCCTTGAAGAATTTTTTGTTCCTCTCTTGAAATTCCAGATTATTTGTCTCAATGCTGTGAATATTCGAAGGTTTCCTAAGGCAAAAGAAAAAGTCACTCAAGGGAAAAATAGTTTGCTTCCAAATATACACACACAAATACAATAACGCAAGAAGACAAAAGGGAGAAATTTAACGGTAAAACGTCTGGAGCCTGGTCAACAGAAGATTTAAGGAAATACGTCTACTCAGCTGCCTGTAATCACCTGGTTTTGAAGGCAGACAGGAAGGAAGGAAGATTGGTTTGGCATGAAACAAAACTCCTTTGATGCTGTAGATACCACAGAGTAAAATACCCATTCCCTGCCATTAGAAGTCTGTTGACTTTCTTAATTAAGACAAACATGTTTCTCTAAAGCAAACTCCCTCGGTCTACCCTCTCACAAGCCCATAGCTGACACCGTAAGCCAAACTTAGCATAGGTGGTCTCGCTAAAACTTTTTATAAGGATATTTTTAGGTTCTGCCCACATGCGGTAGATGAATTTCATTTCCTTCATTAGATTATACATCCAATAATAGCCCATGTTTCACTTTTTATGAATGAATAGAATGCACACCGTTAAGAACACACGCTAAAGAACACTTGGATCTTTAAATAGAGGGTTTTGCATATGGTTTTTATTGACAGGACATAAAAATGAGAATGTGTTGTTTTAATGAGGTAGTGTAATGTGTTTAGTTAATTCCTTTATGAAAATATTTTTACATGTATCTGGGATTATGTCCTAGTACAGTTCAAGGCCCTGACCACATTAAGTAAAGCTTTAAAAAGAGGAATGTAATATATTCAGGAATATTATTTTCCATAGAATTGTACTTACCTACATGAATAAATATAATGAACCAAACTTGAATAAGGAAGGGGAAATCACAAAGAAGTTGTCTGCAAAAAGTAACCTTGGTTCATTGTAATTATTCACAATAAACTTTTTGCAAACTACTTCTGCGTGCTGTCCCCTTTTTCAAGTTTGGTTTATTATACTTTATACTGCAGGGCACGGAGCAGTAAGAAGTAGAGCTGGACTAGAACTCGAACTTGAACTTGAGTTCGAGCCAAACTATTCGAGTTCAAACGGACTCGGACTTCTTGAACTGTCCCGAATCCGGATTTTCGATATTTTCCGGACTTTCGATAATTAACGAATGTTCGAACGTTCAAGGCAAGCGAATATGTGAGTAAAATGTCTATTACACCTATACGCGAGCATCGAATCTGCGAGTAAAATATCGCGAGTAAATATCGAATCCGCAAGTTAAATGTATATTATACCTATCCGCGAGCATCGAATCTGGGAGTAAAATGTCTGTTATACCGATTCGCGAGTAAATATCGAATCCGCGAGTAAAATGTCTATTATACCTATACGCGAGCATCGAATCCGCAAGTAAAATGTCTATTATACCTATACGCGAGCATCGAATCCGCAAGTAAAATGTCTATTATACCTATACGCGAGCATCGAATCCGCAAGTAAAATGTCTTTTATACATATTCACAAGTAAATATCGAATCCGCAAGTAAAATGTCTATTATACCTATACGTGAGCATCGAATCTGCGAGTAAAATGTCTATTATACCAATACGCGAGTAAATATCGCATTATCGAATCCGCGAGTCGTTCATGGTATAATTATCAAATGTTCGAAACACGAGAGCTCGAAAGTAGCGCGTGTGAGAGTTAAAATCGATTTTTCGAAAGTCTTGGATATTTGAACATCTTCCCCTGACCATTTCCCATGTCCCACAGCCATTAACATTAAGTTACCATTGAAATTTTTTTATTGTATTTCATTTGAACTTTTCGAACTATTTGACTCCCATTAACTTTAATGGGTCCGTTTTCGAACTTTCAAACTTTCCATATAGTTCGAAAGTTCGAAAACGGACCGAACTTTTGAAAGCTCGGCCATCTCTAGTAAGAAGGAGCAATTTAAGTGTACCCACTTACCAGCTCAATAAATATTTGTTACTGAGTACAGAACAGATTCAATTGTTCCTTGTTTTTTTCTAGTGTTCTGTCTGCTGTGTGCTGTTAACTTCTACTGATGGCCTCCTGGGGAACAATCCCAGTCCTTTGAGTGGGCAAAGCCAATAGCAGCCAAAATAATGAATACTGATGAGTTAATTTAAAGGATGTACACTAGAGTAAGATTATCCACAGGACAACCTAAGGTCCTTCCTAGGGCCCAGGACATTTTTAAGTACCAATAGAGATTAACAAAACTGACAAATTTATTTAAGTTCTGAATATCCAACAAATTTTGCTTTAGAAAAAAATTCAATCACAATTTTTTTTTTTTTTTTCATTTTGTTTCAACATTTTTCCAATAAGTTTCAAGTTTCCAAAAATGTGAAAATTCCATCAGGTCCACAGATTTTTTAACCCAGGTTTGTTTCGAAATCGTGACTCAACACTAGGTCCCAATTACAGAAGCAGAAACAGTGTTTAACGACATGTCCAGCCAAAAAATAAATAAGTGGTTTTATCCTAATTACCCCCCAAAACTCAAGATGCATTTTAACCTTAATCCGACCTCGGCTGATCCCTCGACAAAAGTCACGCTAAAAGCACTTTTTTTTTGGCTGGATACGCCCTTTAAAGTCTGTAAAGTTCTCATATAGCGATGAAGGGACCCTAAATCGCAGCAGACACTAAGACCCCATTTGTCCATAATACATCTCCGTTCCAGACTAACGTAGTAAGATTAAATATTAGCTCCGACTTCACCTTTTCCCTTCTGTAAATCATTGGAATAGTTAAATAGTAAAAAACACTGTAATATGTGGTTAGGTAGGTCAACCTGAAAATTCAGATGCTGCTGCAGATCTTCCTAGACAACTACACTGTCCTTGTAAATTACAGAGAACGAATAAAGCAGAGCGGGGACTCCCAACTGTGTCTTTCAGCATTTTTCAGTAGCAACTCAGTTTATGATAGCGGATTGTCTTGTAAACATGTGACATGCATTGGTTGCCTAAATCAAATAACGCTCAGGAGCCCTGAAGGCATCTATTAACCTAACGTTCATGGAAACTGGTCTTCACAAAAGCCCTTATGATCTATATAGTTTCACATGCTGAGTCACAAGCCTGCATCTTTCCATTCTTAATAATTACATTAAATCATTTTCCTTCTGACAATTGTGCGAGGCTTTCTTTGTATAGGCTTAATTGTTGGCATTCCCCTTCTACTCCATTGACCAATCATTTTATTAGATTTGATAGAGACATGCATTTCCTGACTATTAATCTGAGAGTCTTTCTAAAGAATGGAACTTTCTGTAATGGTTATCCATGTTAACTGTTTAGAATAGAATAAACAAGGTTTCTTTGGGAGATAAAATATATACAATACAGATAATCTGTCAATATAATAATGTAGAGGGGCAATGGGATAATAGGTGTAATTGATCACAAACACTTTAATTATGGAGACCAACAGTGCATTATATCCTCATAGGAGTCATTTAGCTATGACATAGTGGATTATGTCCTTTTAATAGTCATGAAAGGAGAACTTTAATGTGAATAAAGTTAGGATTGGAACTTTCTACCTCCTAATATCAACACTATGAGGTGGGGCAGCACGAAGAAAACAGCTTCCACCAGGCTTCCTGAGTGCTTCAGCCATACATTTAAAACAGGAAGACACAGCCATAACCTGGCAAATGAAAACTTTTAGTGCTGTAGCTCCTTAATGAAACAATACTGGGAGGTAGGAATAAGCAATCCTACCACCCTGCTCCAGGTACTTTTAATTTTTAAGAAGTACATTTATACAGTATAGTTATGACATAGACAAATATATCTTTATATTAGTCACTCTGCAATGTCACAGATCATGTGATTGCTGCCAAAGTGAAAATAAATAACAAATAAAATGCCTCTTCGCACAACGCAGGACAAAGTAGCCCTGTATCAATGAATCTCTATAAGGAAGCAAACTGTCCTTAACACCAATTATAATTATCAAGTACCATATACATAAAAATCCAATATTACACATAAGCTGCTAAAACTACAAGTGTGGGGTGTACCCCAAGACTCCTTCATATGGAAAAGGGTAATCTCCTACATTGTACACAGTGAAGTGAAGTGGACACATGCCATAAACGGGAAAAATCCTCTAATTGACTCCCCCATTGCTGTTCAATGCTATAAAAGAGCAGTCTATAAACAAGTATCTGGCACGGTAGATATTCCTCCTATTTTCTAGCTTGGCTATTATGAGGAAGTGAGTAGGAATTTCTGGCATAGCAATAGATGTAGAATACTTGGATTTTGCTAAGGCTTTTGATACAGTCCCCCATAGGCAACTAATGTATAAGCTAAGGTCTGTTGGTCTGGGGAGGCACATTTGTACATGGATAGAAAATTGGTTAATGAATAGGATGCATAGAGTAGTTGTTAATGGGGCTTCATCATTATGGACTAAAGTGCTAAGTGGGGTGCCACAGGGTTCTGTGTTGGGGCCGCTTCTATTTAAAGGGCATGTCCAGCCCTTTTTTAAAACTTTTTTTAAACCAACCGCCGTAATACAATTATTAGAAAGTGCCCCGATATGTACTTACCTTCCCTCTATCCTCCATGGCAGTCTCCAGGCCCCTCTATCCTCCGCGGCAGTCTCCAGGCCCCCTGCTTGCACGGAAATACAAGCAGGGGGCGGGACCGGCAGCCACGTCCTTGATTGGCTGAGAGGCAGCCAATCAGGGACGCGGCTGCCGGCTGCTCAGAACGCCGGAGGATAGAGGGAAGGTAAGTAACTATCGGGGCACTTTCTATGAAATCTGTTATGGCGGTTGGGGCTTGGGGAATCAATATATATAATTTATAATGGGGATTTTACACTAGGGGGAGGGAGAAAAAAACAGGATGGAGAGGGAGGGAGAGGGAGGGGGGAGGACTCTCCTGCGCATGCCTCAACCTTGTCGAGGTTGAGGCAGAGACAGGCGCAGGATGAGTCACTGGGAGCTTCTACACTGCAATTTTCCTGGCTTTGGAGGGGTACAGCATGGCAACCATAAGGAGCTGGGATGGAAGGTAAGGATTTTTGTACACTACAGAGTGGGGCCAGAATGGGGTTAAATTTGAGTTTTGGGGGTGGACATGCCCTTTAATCTATTTATTAATGATTTGGGTGTTGGTATTGTCAGCGAGGTCTTTGTGTTTGCTGACGACACAAAACTTTGTTGCAGGTGGAGAAGGTGGAATTTGCAGGGAGAATGTGAGGGTATCTGTTGGAATTTGCAAGGGGCAACTGGCAGATCTGAAACCATTTTTGTTTCAAAACGGGGGCTCATCCCTAGTTGGAAGAGGAGGTTGTGGGGATCTGCAATGTACTAAAAGGGAGGTGGGCACTATATCTTTTAGTTAACTTATTTGGTCCATTGTAATGGATAATGTATCCTCTACGATACATTTTATGGATATTCCACGGAGTTTATAAAAAGTTCTTGGTCTGCAACCTGCAGCAAGTGCGATGCGAATAGAATACAGAGTCCATTGGGAATTGTCAGACTACACGGCAGAGGAGCAAGCAATCGGGTAAGTACCTTACCTTCGTTCAACAGAGACGATTAAGGCTCATACACGAACACCATTTATAAGGATATCATTTGCACATTACAATATTCTACGTAATTTCTTGGCTACCTAGTAAGTATTTATGGCCTACACTTCTATCCTTCCATCATATGAAACCAAACTGCAGAACTGTATGAAGAATTGCATGATATACAAGACAGTAAAGCTGGGTACGCACCATTCAGTAATTCAGCCCAATCGACATTTCAGTGTCCGCCGCCCGTTTGTTGTGTCTCGGGTGAACATTTGTGCCCAGCTTAAATCAGTCTCAGGTAAATATAAACTGTGTAATTATTATTCTATGGTTTTAGAAGATGAAATAAAATTTAAGACAACAGAGAAAAATAAAGGGCATGTTTAACCCCATACTGGCCCCACTGACCTTACATCGCTGCTTCTTATGGTTCTCCTGTAGTGTTTGTCCAAAGTCCAGGAAACTGAAGAGCAGTGTCTGTCTTCCTGTCCAAACGTCTCAGCCTCCTGTCTCCTGTTGCACCTAGCGTTAAATCCTTTGTCTATATTTTAGGTGCCCCCTGCCCACCCCTAACCGCCAAGTTGTTTTTGTAAAACAATATTCTTATTGCTACTTATAGCCCTTCGTTCCTGCAGTGTCTCCATTGACGGCAGCCTCATCTGTGATTGGCTGCCGGTCAGCTGGTCCGGCCCCTTGCTTGCAAGTTCTGGAAAGCAGGGAGCAGGATCAATGCGACGGAGGATCGAGGGGCTGTAAGTAATGATCTAAAACTTTTTTTACACTTTAACACGGCGGTTGGGGGTAGGCAGGGGGCCCCTACCATATATCAAAAATACATTTTTAGGGTGGACATGCTCTTTAAGGCTCATACACAACCGCCAGCAAACAAGCATCCGTTGAACGTCCATACTGGATGATAATCATATGTATGTGGCTGTTTAGTCAGGCGTTGTTGGTGGTCCAACCTGATAATACCCAACTGAATGGCCCACTCTTACAATTATCATCCAGTACAGCTGCTCGATGGCCGGTGATTTATCAGCAGTCAGTCCTTCAATGGCACGTCGGTACGAGTCTTTACAAATAATATTTCAAGGGAGACCCAGGGGCTTCAAGCTATTAAACTCTATGCAATTGTTTCATGGTCGTGGTATTGCTAAATTAACTTTTTATGTAACCACTTCTTTATAAATTTCACCCTTATAGTTATAAAAAAAAACCTCCAAACTATTAAGGCAATAGTAATAATAATAATAATAATAATAATAATAATAATAATAATAATAATACCCAGTAAGTGTAGATGATATCCAGCTGTATTGCATTGTGGGAGAGAGCTTCACATCCTGATGTAATGTGTAGTGGGAGTGGGTGGGCGTGACCAATCGACACTGCTTAACTGAAGACTTCCCCTGAAGGGAAGTTTCCTTCTTATGCTGGTAAGTGTCTAAGTGTTATTAGTTTTTTGCTTTAGTGAACAGTCTCTCTGTGTCTCTCTGTTTCTCTCTCTCTCTCTCTCTCTCTCAGTTTGTCTCTCCCTCTGTCTGTCTCTTCCTCTGTCTGTCTCTCTCTCTGTCTCTCTCTCTCTCTCTGTCTGTCTCTCTCTGTCTCTGTGTCTCTCTCTGTTTGTCTCTCCCTCTGTCTGTCTCTGTCTGTCTGTCTGTCTCTCTCTCTCTGTCTCTCTATGTCAATTTCTCTCTCTCTGTCTCTTTCTCCTGTCCTGTTAGCAGCAGTGCTCACAATGATCAGCTTCCAGGTTAGTACCCTTACTGCCGCATGTGTGTAAACTACAGCATCTAACAAAGCCTTTCCACATTGGTCGTAATCCAGGTAAAAGCCAATAGTGTTCCGTTTAACTGGGAGAGAAGGCATTGCCTATAGAAATGGTGGGCGATCCCTGCTGTTGCTAGGTATTGAGACGCTGCCTGTTCCTGCTTGAGAGCCCTGGGGATTATCTGGAGGAAGGAGTTAATGTGTGTACAGTATTGTATGTATACAACTTGACAGCACCTGGTCTGGGGCTCCAAGTGCTGATGGAAGCCCCGCGGAGCTTTCCAACACTCGCGGCAGGGCCTGGGAGCCTGGTTTTCAGCCGCGAACAACTGCAAACACCCCCTGGAAGACAGAACTACCGGTAAAGGCTCCAAGTGCCGCGGAGCCTCCCAACACTCGCGGCAGGGCCTGGGAGCCTGGTTTTCGGCCGCGAACAACCGCAAACACCCCCTGGAAGTTAGAACTACCAGGAAGAGCTCCAAGTGGCGCGGGAAGTTATCATTAGGTAAACACGCATCTTAAACATAATAGTTACACTACAAAAATAACAGCATTATTACTTAATATATGTCATTCTTAGATAGTACTACCCTAATATGGAGGGCCTTGTAAGTGGCGGGTAGCTTACACATATATTTTAATCAATATATGTAACTAACACTCCAGCAAATTAAACTATATAAAATTAACACATAAAAAACCCACTGTGCACCAACGGGCACACTTTTGCTAGTATATATATATAAACTACAGAATGTGTACCAGTCCTTGTATATTTAGAGATTTTTAAAAAGGTAAACACTGGCCTATTTTTTTTTTAGGTGGTGCTTGTAAATTTCAGTCAATAGAATATATCTAAATACACAGAACAATTGGAAAGACCTAAGCCTGCCTGTGTGTAGCAGGCCTAAAGGTGTTGTCAGTCAATCATTAAAGGACAACAATATCAATATCAGGGTACAGATCATAAAACAACAATATAAAAAACCAACATCACCCCCATTACATGTCCACACTTCCAGCAGCTGAAATCACAGACTCACATTTACAGCTGTGCTGCCCTCCCTTAGATATCACAGAGCAAAGATGAGTGCTAAAAGACATCCTCCTAGACGGCCCAAAGACATGGTTAACTTAACACTTGTCATTGGCTGGTGGGAATGTCTGTTACAACCTTTCTCCTCCACCTCTGCCAATCAAACAAACTTGAAATGTCCTGTTGCTAGGATACAGCCTACATAATCAAGCTGATCAATGGTGGGTGTTTCTCGCATGCAAGCTTTGAGTGACAGAGGCAGACAGAATTGTTACGCCCCCTTCACAGCATGGCTAATTGAAGGGAAATGGAGGCTCGAAATCAGGAAAAATAATGCATGGGGAGGGCTGCACACAATTACTCTTTCTAAAGCAATACAATGCATTGGGGCAATACAGTTATCTTTTAATGTGTTAGGGTAAAGGGGCACCAAAGGTTATGCAGGGTTAGCACAGAACACATGAGTATCAGTGTTAGAGAAGGTAGTACTGGCAATAAGCTATATAAAAAGGCCATTGTGCTGTGACCAGCCACCTATAGTGTCCTTCTGTATAGGTGGAGCTGATCTGCTGTGGTAAGTAACCTGTTGTGTAAATATGTAGAAACTCTCTCTTTCACCAGACTATTTAATTTATTTTCACACTAAAACCCTGTGATTTCCTATTCATTAACAGCATTTATTTATATAATCTATAATAATATATAAGATCATAGGAGAATCTTAGTGAGCACAAAGAGATGAAATATTTCTATATTGTGTTTGCTCTCCACCTCCTCTCCACATACAATATACAGATGTATTTAGATAATTAAGAACAATAATAGAGCAGATATCAGTGCTTCCATGGCTGCTGCAACAGCTGAAAGAAAAACATGGAACACTGTAAATATTTAATTTGTATAAATATTGATATGTTACATGCAGATATACCACCCCTGGTAATTAAGATCACATTACATTGACATATTAAAATGGTGCATACATTTACTGTATAACTAAAATAAACTGAACATTTTAGATACGCGTAGTCTACCCTAACAAAAATCATCCACAGAACATATAATCTTACTTACATATAATCTACTGAATGTGTATTAGTGTCCAAAATTTGTTTATGTCCAATGCTACTTGTATGTACAAAGACAACCTAGGATTGTACATTTTTTATAAAATTGATTGCTGGTGCACTTTGTTGATAGCAGAAATGATCTATGTAAAATATATAGTGCTGTCCCAAATAATCAGCTGAAGAATACAGGTTAGTGAGAAGTACAGCCTCTAGACTGTAAGCTCCCGGGCAGGGCCCTCCATCCTATTGTACCACAGTAATGCTGTAACTTACCACACTGAATGCTGCTGGACCAGCACTTGAATTAATTGCACTTTGTATTAATTGCACTACCCTGGTATGTAACATGTATGTTTTCCTTATGTATATTAATGCAACTGTAAAGCGCCATGGAAGATGTTGGCGCTATATAAATCTACAATAAAAATTAGAGAGCCAAAGCACTTGTTCTCCTATAAAGAACATTTGGTAAGATCCATCTATCCAGCTATCTACCTACCTTTTCTATTTTTGTTTTGTCCAATAGTGGCGGATTACATTAAATTTGGACTATTTGGTCCCTAGGGACATGAATTAAGATAATATTTTTAAGGAAGACTGTCTAAGGATGGCAATATACAATGTGACTTCCTCCCAACATTCATTCAACACAACTGCGTAGGACAATCGTTTTCAATTGCAAAATGAATAGGCCAGAGTAGAGAACGTTGCAGGAGTGTCAGGAGGATACACAGCCAGAATAATTAGATTGCTAAAAGACTGGGAATCAAACCAACTTTATATCTATCTGAGGTAAATCCAGCTTTAACTATTAATTGTCTTGTTAACAATTAAATGTATTTAGGTGGTTATGTAGACAATATTTTCTCCTTTTATACTTAAAAATAATATTACAAGAAATACCTTTCGCTGGAGATGGCACATTAGTTTCATACACTGGTTTATCTGTAAACAAAGTACAAATATTCTTTCAGTTATATATATTATGTAAATGATGGTTGTGCATAAAGACTTCACATGCAATATATAAAGCAATATCAGAGAACTGAATGTTCAGGAATTCAGATTGTAATTAAAGAATTAAAGTTGGTTGTAGCAAACAGTGACAGGTTGCAATGTCTAGAGCTAGCAAGATAGTGTCTTGTATAAAGATTGGAAAGAGATTGGAAAGAGTTCAGAGAAGGGCAACTAAATTAATAAGGGGAATATAGGGACTTGACTATACAGATTAGACAAGCTAGGGCTGTTTACACTGGAAAAACAGTGATTGTGCAGAAATATGATCACTTTATAAAAATATAATAAAGGCCATATAATGACCTCTGGTGCATTATTCACCAATAGGTCATATCATAGGACTTCTAGACAACCCTTTAAGATTAGAAGAAAAGAAGTTTCATCTTCGGGTTAGAAAAGGTTTCTTTACAATTAGAATTAATTAAATAGCTGGATAAAAGAGAGTCTGGATACATTTCTGAAAAATTCAGAAATATTGAAAATTTCTGGTATTAATACATACACAGGGCAATGCCAAGTGGCCAAATCAGTATTAAACCAACATCACCCAATGTATTATCTGGTTAGCATGGGTTTAACACTGATTTTGAGCTGCCAAAACCTTTTTTAAATAATGTGGTATGGCCTATTTCATATAGGCTAAGTTTTGTGCTACCATATCCTGCAGAAAGAGCCACAAAGTGGAACTGAATAGTTTGTGTTGGGACTGAATAGCAGAAATCCCACCCTGCCATAGGAGGCTTCTGGGCAGGGTAGAAAAAAGGCGGCATAGTGAGGGGTGTGGCTTGTTGTACGTGATGTCGGTGAAATCATCTAGGGCTGGGTGGAGTCAGAGCTAAGAGCCAAAGGGTTGGATGGAGGTGGAGTTAGTGCCATAACGTGGGCCAAGGTAAGGGGCATTCCAGGGGAGGGGACTGCCATTCTTTGAAGTACCGGGAGTTTGGGGTGGTCTCACGAGAGTGTGGGAGACCACTCCAGAATTCATGAGACTCCCGTGACTTCCGGAAGGGGTGGGATACCTGGAATACCTTGTGCGCAGCCACCACAAGTGAGGGGTAAACTAGCACTAATTGGTATTGAATAGGTTGTGGCAGGCGGTCTAATTAAGTAATCACACCTCTTCAATCAGTGAAGAAAACAAAAGGTGCCTTGTTATTTCTATAGCAAACTGACTTTCAAATTAAAATACAGGTGTAACCACTAAGTTATTTAAAAACCCCAGTGGCTAAAGTTTTACTAAATAACCACCACCAACTTATTCTAGTAGTAAGAAATAAAAGTGGTTATATTGAATCACAGTACACTCAGGCATCAATCCCAGAAATGAAACCGTGACTATTATTTAATACATTCACACGGTAAGTACAACCAACAATTGCTTGATTTTTAAAAAAAATAGATATAGTAATGAAGTTAATAAAAAAAACAAAGGCAGGTTTATTATGGTGTGATCTCATTACAAAACTGTATCACCTGAACTGAGTTATAATGGATTTTAACACCATACCCAATAAATATATATAGACAATCATGTGACTATTGACCAACCTGAAACTTGCATGGATATTGTCTCTCAGTTTTTAGATTTAGCAGTAAATGACAGGACCAAATGATTTAATGTATTGGAATATCTTGGAGGGTGGTTCCAGTTACACTAATACGTTGATCTGGTGGAATTTTCTAAATTACATTCTCAAAAAAACGTAACTTATTATCTAAAATCGAATATTAGAAAAAATTTCATTTGTAAATTAGATTGAAAAAAGGTTTCCGAAAAATTTTCAATCATATTGGGTAAAAACTTTTTGAAAATTTTTCAAATTCTGATTGAATTGGGGTTGAATCGGAATTTTCCGAAAATAGGTTCCATGGAACCGCTGTCAGAACGAAATTCACTAGTTTCGTTCCTGCTGTCAGAACGAAATTCGCTAGTTTCATTCCTGCTGTCAGAATGAAATTCGCTTGTTTCTTTCCTCCCTAATTTTTACCAATAATGGAAAAACTTAAATGAACCCAAAGCAAGAGCTGGAGGGGTAATACTAACTAATACTTGGGGTAGATGCAGTGAGGAGCACGGAACTTCTTATACCTTCCTGGTTCCTGCGATGGAGTCGATTTGTAACTTTGCTACAGTTACTACATTACTAAATAAGATGCGCCAACTTATTACTAGCCCCCTTTGGATTTTGTTTTGTGGTACATAATAACATGAAATATTTTTTCATCAGGTGCCCGGCACTAATGGGAAAAGAATGCAGTCTTCTCTAGTTAAAATACACGTCAACCTGATATTAGATTAAGTATCATGGGTTTTATTCTTATTTGTGTTATAACACTCATTACAACCCCCCTCCTTGTGTATGTAGTATTAATACCTTGTTATTATTTAAACAAATGTAGCCATCAGAATGAATAAGGATGCTATTTAAATAACTGCTATTTTATTACCTGTTGAGGTTTGTTGTTTTATGGGTCCCCTGGAGAGTATTTGACTCTTTGTATCATAATTTGTATTAGCAGCTCTCATCCCGGCACACCACTGTTAATACAATGTGCATAGGGTTAGTTGCAAATAGAAAGTCATTATTTTTCCTAAAGTTGCTCATTAGCCATGTTATTTGCACATCTCTGTGTAATATTGATTTACTTACCAGCACATAAATATGTAAGTAAGAATAACTCCCTATAACATTTCTATGTGGAATGGCAGCACAAAGAAAACTGCTTCGGCCAGGCTTCCTTAGTGTTTCAACACTACCTTTATTATAAAAGGGCAGAGAGCACTAAACTGGTAGAGGAAAACTGTGCTGTAGCTCCTCAATGAAACTATAATATTGGGAGGTAGGATTAATCAATCCTTCCTCCCTGCCCCAGGTACTTTTTATTTTTAAAAAGTATTTTTTTACAGTTATGAACCTGATGTAAAAGTAGAGAAACATGTTCTAAAGTAAAACATACCTAATTATATGAATTTTTATGAAAGATGAGGCAACCTGGATCTTTTTTCTTTATTGGCTTGCCACCCCCACCCCCCTCCAAACCCAAAAAACTTACCTGTGTTTCCACAGTCCTTAAAGGGCATGACCACCCCGCATAAACTAAAATCTGCTTTCTGCCTCTTCTCTAGCCTCTGGGAGGTTCTGTGACATGCGCAGGGGAGCACTTCCCCCCGCCCTCCCTTCCACCCTCTGGATCCCTCCATGGCTGCCCTTCCACCTAGCATTAAAAGTTTTTTCCGTAGAGTAGGGCACCCCTGCCCACCCCAACCGCCATGTTAGATTACTAAAGAAAAAACAGCAGAAGCCCTTTACTCCAGCAGTGCGCTTTATTGCCGGCAGCCGCGCCTGTGATTGGCTGCCCCTCAGCCAATCACAGACACAGCTGCTGGTCCAGCCCCTGCACAGGAGAGAAGGGCTGTAAGTAGATTTCTGCTGCTTTTTTTTTAGTTATCTAACATGGCAGTTGGGGGTGGGCAGGGGTGCCCTACAATATATTAAAAAACTTTTTTAAGGGTGGAGATACCCTTTATAGAATGTTATTCCTCTATACCTCTGGCAGCAGTTTTATGCCACTTCTGTGAGCTTAAAAATCTCTTAAAGAGGTCATGCAATTACAGAGGCGGTGGCTATAAGTCATTGGCTTTGACTGACAGCTGCTACCAGGTAAGAAGATCAGCGAAGATTGAGAGAAATAATTTGCTTAATGGTTCAAATGCACATTCAAAGCAGTGAGTGCTAAACTGCTCCTTTAAACCCTTAAGCTGGGTACACAATACAGATAAAGCCCCAATACCGTCGGATCCAACAGTATCGGGGCCTTATCTTGCTTTTCCAAAGCCTTGTGCAGACACAGAGGCAGCAGACTAGAACTTCTGTACCTGCTATATCTTCAAAATAGAGAAAATAAAAGCAGACAGTCACTAAATATTTTCAGGGTTATTCAATAAAAGTTCTTATCTTTTAAAATGGTGCTAATTTTGCCCCAACCAATCAGATGTTAGCTTTCAAATGTTGAATAAGATCTGATTGGTTGGGGCAAAATTAGCACCATTTTAAGTGATAAGAACTTTTATTGAAACACCCTGTTTATTTATTCTATTGGCTTTTTTGCATTACATTTCCTTTAAAGAATTGTTTACATGTGTAGTATACATTTTAAATGGTAAAAAAAAGGGGGGGGAGATGCATAAGCAAACCAGTGTCTATGGGGAGGCTGTGCAGAACTTATAAGTGTCGCAGACACTATAAGAAGGCAGTGAGTAAGGGAGTGTGGGGAGAATTAGGAGTACTCACTAAACATTAATAATTTAATGACAAAGCAAGCACAGATAAATATGTGAGTAGCACCATTTTACTTGTGCTTCAGTGAGTATTGTGACTCTTTAAAGGGAGAGTTCACTGGAAAAATGAACTATTCCTTTAATGCATTGATTGAAGAACTGAAGGCATGTTTCACCTTTAACCCTAATACTGATGACTATACATTATGATACATTTTTAAAAATCATTGTATTTCCATGTGCTTTCTGGCGAAGTGTCTAAGTAGTGAAATATCCATGATATATTATTTCCATGGTATAGATGATCAGTTTCACCTTAAACCCTAACATTGATGAGTGTACAATCATTTCATTACATGTTTGAAAGTAGAAGGTACTCACAGGGTTACAGGTTCCCAAAGTCTTATCACACAATGTGACCTGGCAGTGCAAATAGATTTGTGGAAAGTTTCCAATGAATTTAAAGACCTGAACAGAAAACCGTCCCTGATTGGAGACTCCGTTCTCATGGACAGTGATGGTTGGGTCGTTTACATTGGGGCAGCTGAAGAAACACAATAATAGTAAATAAATATAAGTATATATGACCCTTACAAATTAAGCACTTTATCTGACGCACATAACCTGTCAGTAGGTCTTTATAATTATGGGGGGAATCAAAGCATCCAAAGAAAACCCAGACAAGTGCAGGGAGAAAATCTATACTACTACATTACAAACATCATTGGGAAAAAAAACATTTTCCCAGAGTGCTACTGTTTTTGCCTCTTACATAACTCCACTTGTTACATATAACATAGTAGGTGAGGCGGGCTGTTGGTATATGTATGGGTTTCATCCACCATCCAGGGGATATTCCAATCCTCCCCTTACATATCTATAGTCCAAACATAAAGGGTATGGAGAAACCAAACTAAGGCACAGACTGTGCTGTGAAAAACTCGTGTTTATTCATGTTTATTATCTGTGTGAATAAACACGAGTTTTTCACAGCACAGTCTGTGCCTTAGTTTGGTTTCTCCATACCCTTTATGTTTCCACTTACATTTTGGGGTTCCACTTCTGATATTTTACCATCTTCCCTTGGCAGGAATCTACATAACCCAGACACAGTCTGGGAATGAGACACCTTACTGCCTGAGCCGTCAATAGAAAGATAAGTCTGAATCCACTGCTGGTAGCTATCTTTGGTGTAATCCTCAGATGTTCTGTCCCAGAACATTTGGTAATGAAAAATACAGTAGAAGATTGAGGTACCCTAAAGGATGTAACACAACTCAAACTGAAATTGCTAGAGTATTTATTTTACACACAACATATTTTGGAAAAGGTCCTTTCTCAAATGTACCTGTTGCGTTAAAGGGAATCTATAGTGGGAAAATATATTTGTGTTGTGTATATGTGTTCTATAATTCCTCCAACCCCCAGAGTACCTTTAGTTTCTTCATTTTCCTCCTCTGTTCCAAGATATATATGGTAAGTTAAAAGAAGTCAAAATTTCAATACACCACTCATGCTTGAGCTGTCAATCAAATCCCCCTAACAGCATGCTGGTGTAGTGTGTAGGCTTACACAAGTTTTACAGCAAGTCTCCCAATGACTCCTTCCTGCTCACTAAAATGCTTGGCAAATACTGGGTTAAAACAGAAGTAAAGGGAAGGAAAAAGGTTTCACCAATTTATTGCCTGTCAAAGGGAGATCGGGCTGCAGTGATAAGGCAGGACTCTGGTCTCTCCTAATTACTCACCCCCTCCCACTGTAGCAAGTGTCTCCAGAACAACCAGGCTTAAATACCGAGGGTTTTTTCTGTTTACAAAGGTTAGCGTGACCAAAGGTTAGAGTGATGTGTAGGAGCATTAAAGTGCATTAGTGGCTGGGTTCACAGGCTTGACTCACGGCCAGACTACTTGAACAGGTGAATGACCAGAGAGTGAGGGGGGAGTGAGGAGCTCTGCAGTAAATCAGACAGTGTGCAAACACGGAGCCACAGAGGAAGGTAAGAATAAGGCAGAATACACTTTTTTTTATTTTGGATTGGAGCAATGTATAAATTTCACTATAGATGCCCTTTAAGTTCTTTAGGTACCTCAACCTTTTACTGTATTTTTCATTACTGCCTTAGATGCCTTACACACACACCTATCGGCCAGTATAAAAAATAAATCATGTCAGAAAAGCCAAGGATAATAAAGTTCATTATCTGTGCATGTAAGGATTATAATTTTAATAATAATAAAGGCACAAGGATCAAACAAATTATTAAAAAACAAAATTAATTTCCAATATTTTTCCAATATATTTCTAATATAGGGAGAGCTGACAGATAAAGTACAGAAAGACAGACATGGCTGTATATTAATCTTGTGTGTAAATTAACACACCAGTCTGTGTAGGCATCTTTTATTTTTCTGTGTGTGTTGTGGGCACTTATATTTATATTTAAAAAAATGTCTGTTTTGTGGGTTCTTGTATTTTCCAATTTACCAGCTAATGTTAAGCCAGCCCTCCACTTCTGAAACAAGTGTTAGGTCAGTCCTTCAGTCCACCAGCCAGTGTTATGTCAGCCCTTCAGTTCATTTGCCAGTGTTAGTCAGCCCACAAACCCACCTACACAAGCCATGCATACTTTGTTTGTTTGGTCTAGAAATGCCCCTGCCTATCCATAATTGGTTGTTGTAGCCCTGCTGACCCAAGTTCATTTCTTTTCTTGTGCAGGGTAGAGATGGACTTGGACTTTAGATATTTTCCAGACTTTCGATAAATATTCGAATCTGCAAGTAAAATGTCTATTATACCTATACGCGAGTATCTAATCTGCGAGTAAAATGTCTATTATACCTATTCGCGAGTAAATATTGAATCCGCGAGTAAAATGTCTATTATACCTATTCATGAGTAAATATTGAATCCATGAGTAAAATGTCTATCATACCTATACGCGAGTATCGAATCCGCAAATAATATGTCTATTATACCTATTTGCGAGAGGATTTCTCGAAAATGCGGGAAAATACGTATTTTCTAAAATTTACAAAACTACGAGGATTTCACGTATTTTTGAAGAATTTTTCATTTTAATGGGTCCGCTCGCGAATTTTCGAATTTTTCCGAAAATTCGAGAATCCTCGAGTGGACCGGATTTTGCGAAGTTCGGACATCTCTATTAGCGAGTAAATATCCCATCCGCTAGTAAAATGTCTATTATACCTATACGCGGGTATCGAATCCGCGAGTAAAATGTCTATTATACCTATTCGCGAGTAAATATTGAATCCGCGAGTAAAATGTCTATTATACCTATTCACGAGTAAATATTGAATCCGTGAGTAAAATGTCTATCATACCTATACGCGAGTATCGAATCCGCAAATAATATGTCTATTATACCTATTCGCGAGTAAATATCGAATCCGCGAGTAAAATGTCTATTATACCTATACCAGTAAATATCGAATTATCGAATCCGTGAGTCGTTCATGGGATAATTATAGATTAATCGATTTTCAAAAGTCCTGGATATTCGAACATGTTCCCCAGACCATTTCCCAGGTCCCACAGCCATTTACATTGAGTTTTAATTGTATTTCATTCGAACTTTTCGAACTATTTGACTCCCATTGACTTTAATGGGTCCGTTTTCGAACTTTTGAACTTTCCATGTGTAATCAAGAAACCTTACCTTTCCCTGATAATGTAATATTTCACAGGATCCGAACTCACTGCAGTTGGCGTCGCGTAGCAGTTCCTCAGTACCAAAAGGAAATTTGTATCTTCAGCGTCTTCCACTATTAATCCAACATACAACATGGATTTTGAGTCAAGAGACACTTCTGCTTCTTGATATTGGGTGGAGAAATCGAAATTGGTGAACAGTCCCATCTTTACCAGATAGGTTACCATAGCACCAACAGTAAAGTTACCAACACTGTAATAAAAAAAATGTCCATCAATTTTTTAAAAATGGTCAGATTGGTGTTTAACATGGCAAGCATAAAAACAGAGCTGGATATGTGTTATCCGTTAAATTCTATATCTGTATTCTGTGTATACTGCTGGTTTAAATATTGGGAATTTGAAAAATTATCTGCCTGATTCAGTTTTGGCTCTTGTTAAGAGATTCTAATTACTAAAGGATCCACTGAAGTTCTCAAAAGTATTTTGCCCACATTCACAACTAAGAAATAGAGATGTACTCTGGGTTCTAATAGAACTCAGTTTCGAATCAAATCCGAGGGTTTCGAAGTCCCGACAAAACTGTCGGAACTCCAGGAATTTACGAAACCCGAATTTTCATTATTGAAATTGAAAGTAGATAATTATCGAAAGTAGGCAATTTTGAAAATCAAGAGTAGACAATTTTTGAAAATAGAAAATCAAAAGTATTTTCAAAAATCGAAACTCGAACTTTCGAAATTTACGAAAAATGTGAAAATTTTAAAACCAAACGAAACTCAACGGTTTCTAACATCTCTACTAAGAAATAATGGGAGGTAAAACATTTGTCCAGACTAAAAGGAAAGATAATTATTTTTATATGAAATTTCATACCTGGCAAATGGGCTTATAGCTGTAGACAAACTGGTTTCCATATTTTTCTGAAATGCGCAATAGAAGTTTACAGCATAAGGATCTCTTACAATCAAACCATCAGATTTCTTTTCAAGATATATTGTGTTAATATAAGTGATGTATGTATCATTCACCTGAAACACAAAGGTGGTTAGTTAGTCTGGAAATTTTTTAGAACTCAAACAACTAAACGATAACTATAATGTAGTATTGGGTATTCTAATTATGTGAATAAATGTTGACATATATAAAAGCTTTTTCCCTTTAATAGAGGTATAGCTGTGTAACTAGCACAAACTAGTTGCTTGCACGGATTTAAACTGCATACACTATTGCACAATCTGTTCCTTGCTGCATTGGGGCCTAATCCTAAAACAGAATTGGCTCTGGGGGAGAAAACAATGACATTTAATTAATGGAGTGTGTGCACCAAACAAAGTGAAGAGAAAAAAGTGAATAAGTAGAAAAACACGTTAATAATGAGAAACAAAATAAGGTTGTCAAACACAGAAAAATGTAATTTTTCAGTAAGTAATCAGAATCTTCAATCTTATCAGGTTTATCACAAAAAGATCATTTTTACTGTTGGGGTAAACTGTTATTTTTGCATTTTGAAATAGTAGGTGCAGGAGTATTGCATCTTGGTCTCTATTTAAGAGTTTTGCAATAAATGTTTGGGTTGGGGGGGGGGGGGGTGCGCCAGGTGGCAGGGGCTTGGGTATTGTTTGGTGTGCTTGCTTTACCACAATTATGGATGAGAAGCTTTCCCTTCTAAATATTTCTGTTGGTAGGTTCTCCACAAAACAGGCTGGCTCAGAACCCTCAGCCTTCTCCGGTAGCCCCACAAACATGAGGTTGCATCTGTGGAGTCTATTCTCCATGTCCTCTTGTCTTGCAAACAGTGTGGCTATGGAGGCTTGATGAGAATCTTTGCGCTGTTGCAGTAAAGGATAACGGTCTTCTAGCGTGTAGGTTCTAGTTTCTGCCTCTGACCCTCCACCGTAAATTTTGCATTTCCTGGCGAAGTAGTAAAATGTCTAGTTTTACTTGGTCAATTTTAGTTGTTAGTGTGGTCTGGTAGACCGGGGGATCGCCTCTAGGACTTTAGCTGTGTCTATTTAAGGAGCCATATCACTTGCTTGTGTGGTTTGGTCTTTAAGTTCTGGTATAGCCTTTTTGGCGCCATCTTTGTCAGCTCTTTGGAACCTCTGCAACTTTGCTGCCACCTCCTGTGCTTTCTTTGGTGGCGACATTGCTGGAAGGTAATCAGGCAGTGACTTGGGAATTAGGTAAGTCTTCCCCAGGTTTGCTTCCTGGGAATAGTTGCCCAAAAGGATGAGTTGCAGGATAGCTTGGAGAGCAGTTTCCAGTCTTTGCATTCTACCACGTGCTGCGCTTAGCCACGTCCCCATCTTAATAGTATTTTTATTTAACCCGAACTATGAACTTTCGGGTTTTCTGAACTTGCAAACATATTTTCAATAATTATGTTTTTTGATATTATATTTTTGACTTTTTGCTTTTTTTAAGAAATTACACAGCAGTTAGGTAGGGTTGGGCAGGGGGAGCTATCATAAACTAAAATGATGTCACGCCAGGTGCAACGGCTACAGAGGATGGATCTGGATGGTGGAAGAGAGGGTGAAAGGGCTCCACTGCGCTTTGCCACTGTCCTTTCAGAGGACAAGGAGGAGACGGAAACCTTTCACACAGGAAGACACCTTCTACTCTTCAGTTTCCATGGTCTCTGGACAAGCACTGCTGGGAAACCATAAGGAATAGAGATGTACGGTAAGGATTTTTTTAAACTACACAGTGGGGCCAGTAGTGGGTTTAATTAGTTTGGGGGGGTGGACATGCCTTTTAATTAAAAAGGTGGTAGGTGAAAAACTTTTGAGTTTTGTGTCTCTGACTTGAAAACTGTGAGGAGATACATGGGAAAAGGAAGTAGAAAGAACAGCAAGAAATAAAAAAAAGAACTCTCCAAGCCAAATTCATTACATCACTGGCGTTCCTCCATTTCTGTCTACTGTCTAATTGCAGAAAACAGGACATACGCAAAATAAGGATTAGGCTAATTGCCCCCCAAAACCTTGAAACTTGCAAGGTTCTTAGTTTTCTAAGGTGCTGCTAAACCTACATACCAGCCTTAGCTGGTGCTTAGCTTCCATGTCTTTTCTGTGCATGGAAACTGCCTCGCGAGGTTGAGGTTTTAAGGGGCAATTAGCCTAATCCTAAAAGTTTGTTCATTTAAAATGTAAAATTTTTAAATTAATTTTTTTCACACTTGTTCACCACCTGCTTTTTCTGTGTATCACTTGAACAGTTTGCCCTGTGATACAGTACTTACTAGTAATTGTCCTCCACAGTAGCCAGATTTCGGTAATGTGATGAGAGTTGCAAAGCTTTGATTGTTTCTTTCAATAAAGTTTGTACAGTTATTGTCAATCAAGTGGATGTATGATGAGTTAAGACCCATCTGCTCCAATAAGCACTTGCTATAGGAAATTTTGATCTTATATAAATCACATGTCAGTGTTGGTGTGAGAAGACCTGAAAGTAAAAAGATAAAAACAATATTAGATTTTATTTTGAACCAGAAAAAATAAATTTAAAGGGTATCTCCACCCATAAATTAAACTTTTTAGCATGTGTAGTCCTCCACACCAGTGAGTTATTTTTGCAAAAAAATCCCCAGAAAGTTACTTACATGCCTTTTGATCCCCCGTCACTCTGTTCTCGGCTTTATGCAAGCCGGAAACATCAGAGAGGGGCGGGACCACGCCTGTGATTGGCTGCCGGCTATTCACAGCACAGAGGGAATAAAGGTTTGTAACTATCAGGCAGATTCAATAAAAGTTCTTATCGTTTAAAATTGTGCTAATTTTGCCCCTACCAATCAGATGTTATTGAATAACCCTGTATGTTTCTGTAGCTTTTCTTCCCAAACTAACTAGGAGGTTAGGGGTGGGATGGGTAGGACTATACCTAGTAAAAAGGATTTAATGGTAATGGATGCATCAGAGAGATGGAATCCGGAGGGAGGGGATGGGGGATATGGGGGGAGAAGTGCTCCCCTGCTCATTTCACAGTCCTTACTGAGGTTAAGAAAGAAGTAGGGACCGGATGACTCACTGACAGCTCCTTCTCTTCAGTTTTTCCAAATTTAGACAGACATTGCAGGAGAATCATTTGGAGCAGAGGAGTAATGTAAGGATTTTCTAACACTACACAGTGGGGCCAGTATGGGGATAAATTTTAGTTTTTGGGGTGGACATGACCTTTAACAAATTAATTGCTTGATGAGATGTTGTTAGTTAAACAGGTAACAGGTACATTTAGAAACAGTATTTTCTGTTAGGAACAGAAAAGAAAAAAATGCAGTAAAATCAGCTATTTTGTATTGTGCTTGGAAGGCAGTCAGCAATGCATTAAAGGGCATGTCCACCCCCAAAACTATAATCCCCCCCAGTAATGGCCCCATCATGTAGTGTAATAAAATGCTTACCTCACATCCCAGCTCCATATGGTTCTCCTGTAGTTCCCCCCCCCCCAAAGTCCCCAAAACTGCCCACCAGGAGGATACCTGAGGAAGGGGAATTTACATCCCCCGAAACGTTGTATGTTTTTTTGCTAAATAAACACTGGAAATGAAATAGTGTTTTCCTACAACTTTCTTGCATTTGCCATATTGCTGTGGCCCTTAGGGAGGAGGGCTGGTAGGATTGCACCTATTAACTGAAGGCCATGCCAAAGAAGGTGTGCTGGAGTGTACTTTCCTGAGAATTTTGGACCACCAGTAGGATAGCAGAGTCCATATAGGACTCTGCCTCCTACCTGGCCTCCGGGAGAAGTTTGGCATGCGTACTGCAGCCCTTCTCCCCCTCCCTCTCACTCCCTCTCCCTCCCGATTAGGATTCCCTCCCCCTACCATAAAACCCTTTATATGTAACATTCCCCCTGTCCCCCCAGCCCCAACCGCTCTATTTTTAATTTTAGAAAGTGCCCCAAACTTTACTTACCTTCCCTCTTTCCTCCGCCCCACTGAACTCCCGGCAGCCGCGTCCGTGATTGGCTGCCGCTCAGCCAATCACAGACGTGACTGCCGGTCCCACCCCTCTGCTTGCATTTTCTTGCAAGCAGAGGGTCTGGCAGCATGGCGGAGGAAAGAGGAAGGTAAGTAAAGTTTGGGGCACTTTCTAAAATTAAAAATAGAGCGGTTGGGGCTGGGGGGACGGGGGGATGTTATATTAAAAAAAAAATTCAAGGGTGGACATACCCTTTAACGAACGTTCTGCGTATTTAGTCTTGTCTGGACGAACACTCTGCCGACCTGAACGTTTGGAGGTCCTGCTCTCATTCGGGAAAGTGGCCACACACAGTCCCGATAAAGCCCCCGATTCCATCGGGGCTTTATCAGTACTACTGTACCTAGCTTAATACCTTCAATTCTTTAATCACAACCTCTTTAGCCTCTTCTATAAGTTTATTGCATTATTCTTTCTCAAAAACCTCTTTATAAGTGCCTCACACTCTCTCCAGTATATTTCCTTGTCTGTACAATTCCTAGAAATTTTTATCTGACTCCTGGGATGTTTAACCAACTGGGTTCATTGTGACTACCACAGTCTAAATATCCATTGACAGATACCTCCGTAAAAAAGCCCAAAATTTAATAATTAGATCCTCCCCCCATATTTGTAAACAAAATACTTTATAATAATGTTCTTACTATTTAGATTGCTTGATTGAACTCCATTATTAGCAAGAGTTGAATTTTTACAGTAACATTTGGAATTTCCATCATTATTTCTACATTCTTCATCAGAAGAACAGTCAGTGCCGGAACAGAAGGCATTGGAATCTGATTGGATAAGTTGAATCATTAGTATGAAAATATCTTTAAACAGATAGTGATATGACATTAAGTTATTCTATAACACTTACTGGTACAATAAGCAAAATTGCAGCCTGGTGTCCCACTCAACTTGTACACATAGAACCCTCCAGGACAAGCTTTTATTGACACGTTGGTAGGAGTCCACCAGCAATCATAATTATCCCGATATGGACAGGCATTGCGATTCACTATTCCATCCCCTACATTAGGATGTGACCCATTCAGAGTCATTGGATATTGTGTTCCACAGCTGTTTTCTGCTACAGGATGGTCAAACATCTGCACATTGTTTTCCCCCTTAAATCGATACCAGCCTTGCAGATTGTAATCGCAATGAACAAAGTTATAATAGTAGTTGTAATAAAATGAATAGTAGTTTGTATAATATCCATAATAATAATAATACCACCAATACCCATAATAATTTAAGTAGGCCTGAACTTCAGCATAGTGTTCAAACCTATTAAAAGTACTACGCCAAGGGTCATTGAGAATTGTGTAGTTAGAACATGGATCAGTACAACTGTATGACCCAATGACCTTTGTACATTCTTTATTATGGCCACATGGTATTCCTTGTTGGCATTCATTAATCTCACAGTATGTTCCATTACCAATATACCCATAAGGACAACTGCAGCTGTATGAGCCATAGTAATTGGTGCAAACAGCATAAGGACTGCAATCATTAGCCTGTGAGCATTCATCTATGTCAGTGCATCCATAATCTGTGTATGTAAATCCGTAAGAGCAGGCACAGGTGTAGGATCCAACAGTATTCACACAATAACCATAATTACAATAGTTCAGGTAGTAATCGTCACATTCATTTATATCATAACAATAGGATCCATCTCCAGCAAATCCAAGTTTACACGTGCACTGCTGGTAACCTCCAAACTCTGTGCAAGTTGCATTTGGATTACAATCAGAGTCTGAGCACTTTCCTGGAATTAAAACAAACATATGTTTATACAGGAAACACAAACTGTGAATTATTTAAAAAAAAAAAAAATTCAGTCTTTTTTTTAGTCTTTTTTTAGTTTTTTAGTAAATTACAACTCACCATGTGACTCTAAATCTGTAAAGTAAAAAGAAAGAAATGGGTTAGTGGCATATCAGGATAACTTCTATAAAACAATACATTTTAAATTATAGTAAGTAGCACACCAGTAACATAGACAATTGGCACAGCCAATTAAAAAATCTGTTACGGTATGTAGATTACAAACCCTGTTTTGTTAAACTACATGTTTAATGTGCAAAACATTTCTATGTAAAGTGCATTAACAGGTTGGAAGTATTATAAGTCTCCAAAAGTAACTGATACATGGATATGTCATGTACATTCATCACATTATTTTGACAAAGACGTTTGTAGACTTTTTTGGTACCTGTGGTAAACTTTTAAAGTTGCCCCTCATACCCCTCTTATGGATATGAATATAACTGGAGGGCTGACCGTAACAATGGCTGATAAGCTGGAGGTCTAACTAAAATGCAGTAATATATGTGTCAAATAAAAGCTTGTAAAGTGGTAATGTATGTATCAAACAGAAATTGGTACCACCCACACACAGAGAGCTGCTATATAAGTGCCCCTACACAGATAGAGAATGGTAATATATATATATGCCTCCAAGTGTATAATATTTACATTGGAGAACTCTAGCATGCACAGTGGAGCTCTCTCCCTTCCTCCATCCAGATTCATCAGCATTTTATTTTTTTATATAATATAACCTTTGCTGTAGTGTAGGGACCCCCTCTACCCTAAACATCATGTTTTTAAGTTTAGAAAGTGCAGAGAAATAGACTTACCAACTCCCCTTCCTTTGGCTTTCTCAAAAGTCACATCTGTGATTCTCTGACTCTCAACCAATTACAGACACGGCCTCCAGTCCAGCCCCTATTGCTACTCCGTTCCCTGATGTAGAAATAGAGGCAGAGGCCAAGGGAACGAGGTTGGGTAAGTTGATTTCTGGACACTTTTAAAACTTACAATCTTAGCATAAAGGGTTGTCGGGGGGTCTCTAACACTACAGAAAATTTTTGATTTTTGGGTGAAGATACCCTTTAATAGGATGAGGCTGTGAAGTACCTTTTGCTGTAAGAAGGCTTTATTTCATTGTATGAAGTATGAAGTACTTTTTCTTCCTTTAAGCCCACCTCACCATAAGCTATACAGATAATTGGTATCTTGTGCTCCCAAGTCCTATCTCATAGACGTCTTAAGGTATCTTGTGCTCCCAAGTCCTATACCATAGAAGTCACAAACCTGTGTCCTGCACTAATTAAATCTAACAAGATTGAAAAATGGCAGGATAGTCTGGGTTCTTTATAGGACCTCAGATTTCCAATAGTGATTCCTCTGAAACAGACTCCCTGGTGACATCTGTGAGTTTATGGGAAGGAAGTGTATTGGAACACAGGCTGTTACTTCCTATCATAATATTATATTATCTTCTCTTGATTTATGTATCTCCGTCCCCCCCCCCAAAAAAAGAAAGAAAACACAACCTTCCCCCACCATATACACACACGTACTGTACATATGTTAATATATTCTGTAATGTGGTCATAATATCCCATATATTACAGAGGGGGCAAATTATAATGTTAGGAGTTTTGCAACTGTAACAAGATACCAGTAACACAAGTTTAAATAATTATCTCCAGGGTTCTAACTACCAGTACATATATCCAAGTGCTTTCATAATAAATATAGCACATACACTATGATATTAATAGTCACTGACCATGCACCCTCCCTTCACACACACACATATACACTTGCAGAGTTCACTACTCATCAGTACAATATTCACATTGGAACGCTCATTTATCCAGGGACGCAGCACTATATAAAGTAGCTAAATTCTTGCTAACTAATATTAAATCCTTCATTACGCCTTCTGCACGTGTGTTGCAAAATACACTAGCAGCGGGCGCAACTAATTGAATATGTGCCTTGTGCATATTACAGTGTGACTATTTAACCCTAATTGCTGGTGTTAACGTCACGCTGTGGGTAAAGCACATATTACATTTTTAAACAAAGAGTTACGAAGAACTATTCCAGGTCTGTGTAAATCTCCCTGTTGGTGTTGTGCAACAGTAATAACATGCTCAGTCTACTACTGTAGTACAAATTGAAGCCATATACAGTAATAATCTTCCATAGTAATATTTATAAAGACTGTACACATACCAACATAGCTCCATACCCTCCTCACATAAGTCTTAATGTCTCTCTCTGCCCATACTTAAATATCTTTGGTATCCATGGGAAAAAAGCGCGAGGAAGCCATAGGATTGCGTTTTGGTCGGTCCCATATTTTTTTTCAGTAAGTCGTTCACCGAGAAAATTTCTTAAAGGGCATGTCCACCCTTCAAAAAAATATTTTATATAAAATTCCCCTCTCCCCCCAGCCCCAACCGCTATATTTTTATTATTAGAAAGTGCCATAAACTTTACTTACCTTCCCTCTTTCCTCCGCCGCACTGCCAGGCCCTCTGCTTGTGAGAAAATGCAAGCAGAGGGACGGGACCGGCAGTCGCGTCTGTGGGACAGGGGGAATATTATATCAAAATGATTTTACGCTAGGGGGAGAGAATCCTAATCGGCAGGGAGAGGGAGGGGGAGAAGGGCTGCAGTGCGCATGCCAAACTTCTCCCGGAGGCCAGATAGGAGGCAGAGTCCTATACGGACTCTGCTATCCTCCTGGTGGGCAGTTTTTGGGACTTTGGGGGGGACTACAGGAGAACCATATGGAGCTGGGATGTGAGGTAAGGATTACACTACACTACATGATGGGGCCAGTAGTAGGGGGGATTATAGTTTTGGGGATGGACATGCCCTTTAATGCTGTCATTATTGCTTTTAGAATTCCATTTACACTACATAGTAGAGGAACGATGTTTGGAATTTAGTTCTGGTGTAACTATTAATCACTGAGCTCTCAAGCAAAACTATGTTGGGGCTCTTCTCCCTGCTTCATCTACATTTTTTGGAGGAGGCTGTTATAGGGAAAATAAGGAGATGGGACAGTTTCCATAAATGGTGAATGGCACCCAAAGTAATATTAAAAAAAACTATGTAGGCACGGCCATCTCTAAACTTTTTGGCACCTGAAAAAAATTCCAAATGTTGCCTTCCCCGTCTCTCCTCTGTCTCTCTTCACAGCAATGAACACTAATCACAGCTCCCACCCCCAGCCTGGAACAAGCAAGGGAGATGAAATGTGTGCAGGGGGGGAGTAAGAGCTGTGTGCTCAAATGAATTGCCAGTCAGAAGGAAGGGGAAAGAGTCGTAGCTGCATTCTGTTTGTGCAATGTAAGCCATGGCTTCCCCTGCTACTTAAAGTGACAGTATCTCCCAAATATGTGTGTTTTTTACAAATGACATTTTCGGGCCCCAGGCACATGATGCCAGAAAAAAAATAGCATCAAAATGGCTGCCCCCCCTACAGGGTGTCACCCTGTAATGTGCTTCACCCTGCCTTATTAGGGAGACAGCCCTGTATGTAGGGTGAACCTTAATATTTAGCGGCATATTTATAAAGGTTCTTTAAATTTTTCGCTGCCTTTTTGCCAAATTTGGATTTACTGCAAGGGGCATTATTTTCGCAATTTTTTTTACCACCAGACTTCGTTACAATTTTTTTTTTTCAACCTTTTTTTTCATCATAGTTAAGTAGGGCTGTAAGTATATTCTATCTGATTATTCTTTTAGTAATCTGAGATTAATCTAGATTAAAGGCAGAAACCTTTTGACAGTAAAACAGCTCCTACTCTTCAGTTTCCTGGACTATGAACAACCATTGCAGGAGAACCATAAGGAGCAGAGATGTAAGGTAAGGATTTTTTTAAACTTTACAGTGGGACCTGTAGTGGGTTAAATTTTAGTTTTGGGAGGGGGGTTTGGACATGCCCATGCAAAAAAAACCCCAAAACATTTCTATGCCATTCCCCATAGATGTATTTACACCTCCTCAGACAAAAATCCACATTTTGGTACTTAATAAATACCGCTTTGATTTTTGTTTAATGCTAAAAAAAATACCATAATGATGTTTGGCGACAATTCTGGTAAAACTGCAAAAAATTCATAAAAGGTGTCAAAAAGGCAAAATTTCATCTATTGGTAAATAGTGTTAAATAAACAATAGTGATGTCCTGCGATAGCGAAATTACAAAAATAGTGATCATTTATAAATATGCCCCTTAGGATATAATGGAAGAGATGCAATAATAAAGTGGTGCTCCTTACCTGTCCAATAAAATATCTGACATGCATTTAAGGGCTGGCCCTAACATCACAGGACATCACCAAAATCAGAAGGATTTATCGTGCAGGACAGAGCTATTTTAAACTATTTTAGAGCTAACCCTGATCCCTAGGCCAATATAAAGGTCCCCCTTGATTAATTTGTCAAGTGAGCTTGCAACTTTCACAAAAAGTTTGTGAACCCACCAAAATTTAAGGGGTTGTCCTTTACTAGAAGGATAACAATTGAAAATGATAGCAAGACTTTAAAGTGCATATTACATTTGCCTGGCTCCACTGAACACAGCGAAAGATTAAAGAGCTTTAATGCATGCTTAATGGAAAAAATTCCAGGTACAACTCTCACATATTTTGCTCAGAAGAGAGCTTCTGCAACCGCAGCCAGGATTTTATTTTCCAACATCCATTAACCTATTGCAAGGGATTATGATGATTGCTGAATGATATTAAAAAAAAAAAGAATTTGTAAGTTACAACACTGTATGGGGTTACACAATTAGTGAGTCGGGTAAACTGCAGTGAGCTGAACGGTTTGTGGTTGCAGGTCAGGTTTGGTTCGGGTAGAAAGCTGCAGGTCTGGGTCGGGTAGCAGGTGCAGGTCAGGTTTTAGGTCTGTTTAACTTTGGGTCGGGTTGCGGGTCTAACTACTTGCAGGTTGTAATTATGGAACCCACCAGCAAAGCGGGTGTGGTGTGGTTAGGGTTTTTTGCAAACTTGGGTCTGAAAAATTAGACAGGACTCTACCAGCAGGTACCAATTAAGCAATGTGTGGGATGTGAACTGCGTGTGCTTAGTTGGGTTGCAGGACTGAAGATTTGGATTCCAAAGTTTAAAACAAAAGGTGAACAACTATATTGAGTTGTTCACCAGCACGTAGAGTCCTACACCGGGTTGGGTACTAATGTGCTATTAAATTTGTCGGCCAGGTTTGGCTAAACTACAGTGCATGAAACGGGTTCGGTTCGTGTAGAAAGCTGCAAGTGCGTTTCTGGTTAGGTAGCAGGTGCAGGTCGGATTGCGGGGCTATTTAATTTCGGTGTGGTTATGGAACCGACTAGCAAAGTGTATGAAAGTAACAGTTTTGGGGGTGTGGAATCTGAAAAAGCGAAGGACTCAGCGCAGGATTCTGTGTGCAGGTACCGATGAAGTACCTGCACCTGCATACCGATATATGGGATGTGAACTGTGTGTTAAATTGGGTTACAAGTCTGAAGATTTGGATTCCAAACTTAGGTTCCTTCACTTATTTTTTACAACCCCAGCTCTACTGGCCTTATGGAGGAAGAATGAAAGATATAAATCCATTAATATAGTCATTCTAGGGGCCATTTTTATAATGTTACTTAGTCCAGAAACCATGGGGGGAATAACAATATAATAGGTAGCCCCAGGGGATCAGAGAGCAGCTTACCGGGCCATCCAGGGGGAGCCTCATGAATTGCAATGTTGGGTGTGATGATATCATTGTTTGCTGGTGACCGGGGAACAAATTATCCCTCCCATCCCTGTTTTTATTTTGAATGTTTTATGAAGTTGGAGTCAACACAGGCAGGTACATCCTTGCTGGTTATATTCATGGAGCAGTTACATGCCCTCTGGTAAACCAGAGGTTGGCATTCAAGCTGAGATCTAGGCTTATATGTTTAACAATAAGTATGATTATGGTATGCAAGGATGTACAGTGGTGGTAATATGCTATGGTGCATATGTAAATAAGTTATAAATAGAAGCTGTGGCTCACTGTTTACACAAAAAAGTTTAGTCTGTGGCTTAAAGGGCATGCACCCACAAAAATAAAATTCAACCCACTGCTGGCCCCACTGTGTAGTGTTAAAAAATCCTTACCTTTCGCCTCTGCTCCTTATGGTTGTACTGCAGTGCCTGTCCAAATTCCAGGAAACTAGGAGCCTTCCTGTGTGTAAAATATATCTGCCTCCTCCCTGTCCTCCTGGAGGGCTCTGTCATGCATAGGGAAGCCCTTTCCCCTCCTCCCTTCCACCCTCCGGATCTCTTCATGCTGCAGTGTCTTAAAAATAAATTATTTTCTGTAGTCTAGTAGAGATGTCCGAACTTCACAAAATCCGGTCCGCTCGAGGATCCGCGAATTTTCGGAAAAAAACGAAATTTCGAAAATCCGCGAGCGGACCCATTAAAATGAAAAATTCCCTTGAAATTACTAGATTTTTCGTACTTTCGAAAATTTTCGAAATTACGGGTTTTCGCGTATTTTCGAAAATTTTCTAAAATACGAGAAAACTAGTATTTTCGAAAATATGTATTTTCGAAAATGCGAGTAATCCTCGTAATTTCGACAATTTTCGAACCAGCCATCCCTATAGTCTAGACAACCCTCTTCCAATTCTAACCTAATTGCGCATATGAAGGAATCATATGTGCGATCAGCTGTTTAAAAGACCGGAACCAAACCAGTTTCAGACCATGTTCTTTCAGCTTTTTCAATAGCAGGCAACCTCTTAGTCAATCACAAACGCGGCTACCGGTCCGGCCCCTAATTCTACTCTATTTCCGGAAGTAACATAAGAGGCCGTGGCCCCGGGAAAGAAGGCTGGTAAGTTATCTGCCACCTTTTTACATTTAAACCATGCGGTTAGGGTTCAGAGGGGGGTGGCTACACTACAGAAAATTGTTTATTTTCAAGTGGACATACCCTTTAATTTAATGCATTTATATGTTAATTTGGTAACATTATTAAAGATTAATTGTGGCTTACCATAGAATCCCATTATTTTGACAGAAATGTTTCCATAACCAAATACATTAAATGTCCAGGTCCCATTAGTTGGATTTTTTACAAGATAGGATCCACCAGAGTAAAGAGATGTTGTTTTCTCAAATTTTCTATTTGATCCTAGGAGACAAAACATAAAACACACTCTCTGGGTGTACTATAAATATAATTTGACATAATACTTAATTTTCGTTTATATCCAATAGATTTTTTACACTGTACAGCACACAGTGTTTCTAGGGATATTATTAAACTTACATATAAATCAATGTAACATTATTATGCATTTCCGTACACAAACAAGAAAACATCATTAGGATAGACTGAAGATTGACTAAAGTCTCCAGACAACATTGTACCAATAGACAGAGCACATTCATAAACATATAACAAGCTGTGTCTTCCCTCTCCCTTTGCTGTGGCCATTGGGTGATTTATTAAATTAACCTGTGAGTACTAGGGGTCAGCTCCCACAATCCACCTTAGCAGGGTAAACCCCCAGCTAAGTGTCTGCGTACAGGCACATGCTCTGTAGTGCTCCACAGATCAAAACAAGGAAGTTGCAGCTTTTCCTCCTAAAACCTGACAGTCAATCACATTACAGCACAGAGATCCTCCCTCTCCCTGACACAGAACAGAGATTTGAGTTTTTTGTTCTCAAACACATTCAATGCTCCTGTCCTAACAATTATATAATCCTTTCATACAAAATGAAAAGTAATCTTTGCAGTGTATTTCTTAGATAGCATGGGTGTAAGAAACAAAATACTAACTTTTCAGCAAAAATAAAAAAAAAGTCTGGGACATGTCTTGCTAAAAGCAGAGCTCTTACCTCTAGGCTAACAGAGATACTATATAGATCACTGGAACATGTGGAATCTTTTACTGCGGAAAGTCTGGGGATTTGAACTTGTGACCTTCAGACCTGCGTGTTTCCATAACTGGCATCTTACCAAATAAGCCACCAGTGAAAAAGGTGAGAATTTTGGTACATTTAGAATCTTTATCTTTTGCTTGGAAGATAATAGAAGCTAAAAAAAGGTAAGTCTGGGGTACTGAACTTGGGACCTTCTGAACTGTGTATTCTTAAACCTGGTGCCTTACAGTGTGCGCCAACACTGAATAAGCAGAAAATTCTGGTACATTTGGAAGCTTTATCTTTTGCTAGGAAAATAATAAAAAAATGAAATATGGAAGTCCCTGATAAGACTTTGAAAGCTGCTTGTTACCCTGCAGATTTTTTACCAGCAACACTGACTGGTAAATAAATTGCAGGGTAACAAGCAGCTTTCCCAGGGATTCCATATTGGTGTGGAGACATCTGTATAGAACACTCTGTGCATAGAAACAGTGAATACTGGGGTCAGGGGGCATGGCTCTTTGATGACTTCATGGGCTGTGGGTTGTACTGGCAACAACATGGAAGCTTTGTTAGTTACAGAATCTATTTCTCACATGTACTAAATGCAACTTTCTAGAGAAGAATCTTACAATGTATAGGTGCTCTGGGGAGAAAAACGTCCACATTAGGTTTTTAAAAATGTAAGTTTAGTTCTCTTTTAAGGATAGATAGATGACAGACAATACAGACAGACATGATGGACAGATACATAGACGGACAGATATAGAATGTAAATTACTTTTACTGTACTTGCCATGTTTTTTAAAAATGCATCATATTGGTTGAGTAAGTGTTTACCTGTAGGGTCAGTTATATTAAGGTTCCAATTTAAGTTTGTGGTTATTAACATGTAGGGTAAGGATATTGTAACATTAAACTGTTGTGTGTATTGACCGTAGATATAGACTTGTTCATTCAAGATGCGCAATGAGGAATTCAGTGGTTTAGACAGTAACAAATCCAGGCCAGAGATTGCCTGTAAAACATCAAAGAGGTACAGGGTTAGGACTTTTTACTCAAAAGTAAAAAAAAAAATCCTTTAGGACTAGGGGAAACTCACACAAAGTACACCACAAAAATGCCACCTTCCTAGCCATATTATGTAAACATTTAAGTATACATTCAACACAGATATCCCAACGTTCACGTAAGAACTGAAAATTGAGCACAACCAATGAAATATCATACAAAATGATACAATATAGGAGTCCATTTGCAGATGTTTCATAATGGTAGGAAGTTCTCACCAACCTGGGTGCAGTGCACTGGATATAAGTTGTGTAAATAATGTGTAAATCAACTCCTATAAACCATAAATTAAAACATATAAACCATGTTCTGGAAATATTATTAGTATTTACCCTCCAACCTTGAAAAACCTGAACACTATACCCAGTGCACAACACCCCAATTTGTCCTAGCTCTTTGTCATTATTTTATTTTGTATGATATACAGTATTAAGGGGTACGGTATCTTTGCTTATTAAAATGCAACCACTACAGTTGTATTTTTGCTGTATTTTTGCATAATAAAGCTAGGAAGATGGCATTGTCCCTCTTTTTCCCTGTGGTGTATTTTGATTGAGTGCCTGTAAGAGGGACTTTTATCCTTGTCTTAAAGGAGGTTTTAGTTTTAATTGTATTTCTTTTTAGGCACCTTTCTTAAGGCTTGAGAAAGTCACATTCCACATTATTTATTTGGGTGGGAACATACAATCCTTTTATTGCAGGATACTCCAATTTACCTAATGCTGCCCTATATTCATAGACAGGGTCACCAGATGTCCAAATTTGGATGGGATAGCCATGACTGCAGGGACAAAATTTAGAGTCAGGGCTAAAATCCTGGTTTCTAACTGTGACTGGAAGTCCGTGCCCTGGCACACCATCCCACCATAAACTCTGTCTCTGTCCTGACACGTCCACTCTCTGCCCCATCCCACACCCTGCTCTGCCACTCCCACTTTGCAGAGGCCAGAATCTGGCAACCCTGTTCAAAGATGGAGGAAACTCCATGACAACGTAGGGAACTATAAACTAGTTACCCTTTAGTCTTCTTGTGGACAGGATTTGGCCAGTAGGGGCAGCTGTGTAAAAATATAAAATGGAGAGCAACCATGTGCTCAGCCCTTATCACTTCCTGGAGTTTCCCCAGAGGATAGGGGAGGAGCCAAAGGGACCTAGATAACAGGTCCCTTTAATTTAATGTGAGATTACATTCTGTTATAGATCACTCAAGGAGTTATAGAAGTAGGGTAGCTAGTGGGCAGCCTGAGCTCCAACAAGGAGATTTAGTAAGGACTAGAGTCCTGGGTATACCACCCAAGAATAGGTACACAGTGCCAGACATGGGGGTAGAAGATTCCACTATAGTAACTTGAGAGCTAGGGTGGCATTTACAAGCTGATTGCTATTTATACTGTTTCTGATTTCACTGGTTTGTGAGTATTTATATGATATCTGTGTCATGCCATGTCACCTCTATTGTGCTACTTGCAATGCTTACCCTCATTTTACTATTGCTTTACATTTGGCGCCCAACGTGGAGCTTGAAATGGGTAAAGAAGTTGTTAGCGGGAATATTCTGTGGTTCTTTGTTCCCGTACCATGTCTCTTCCAATCGTGACTGTATAATTGAGCTACCGTTGGCACTGCATATCTAATTGATCAAACATTATAAGTATCATCATTCCCCTGATACTTCCAGTTGATGTATATGCATGGGCTGTAGCAGAGTTTATTAACACATGACATGCCTTTGCCATTGATCGTGTACCTGGGGATAGTTCTAAAGAATTAATTAATGAAACGCTAGCCTACCATCCAAATTTGGAAGGCTCCTATTTCTTAGCTAAAAAAGATTCTAGTATCTGGATATTTCACATAACTGTATAGAAATCCAGAGGAGCTTTATGATGATAAGGGCCCTATGCCATTTTTCTTGTGGCCACTCACTCAGTTGGCTGCCCCATTATCTATCCCCGACCACCTATAGCTCCAAGAGGGGACTAGCATTAAGTCTGAAATTCAAACATTAACCCTGGAGACATATGATGTAAAGCCTCTAGAATCACCTGTTATTTTGACCTTCCTGGTGGTTTATCCTCCTCAAACACTAATAGTAAGAGGAACTAAATACCCAAAGCTAAAATCCTTCTCAGGTGTTGCCCCTACACCCATAGGAGAACAAGAATTTGAGGAGTGGCAGGAGGCTGCTATGCAGATGCTAGAGGATTGTCCTTGCTCTGAGCTGCAGTAAAGGATTTGTTTAACTTAAAACCTGCTTCCTCCTGCTAGCTGAGTGGTAAAACTGTTTACGCCTCTGCTAAAGACTGTTTAAAGGCATTAGAAGATATGTATATTTGGCACCTATGGCATTCCTCATACTTCCACATGTTTCAAAGTTTAAAACAAAGGCAGAAAGAGGATGTTTCTGCTTGTATCTGACGATTGGAAGAAGTTTTGTAGAAGCTGGTGTCTAAAAATATCACATTTATTTGAGAAGTTAATGAAAAACCGTGAAACCAGCTCATGTATGGGATGCTGAACATTATGAACTTCACATAATGTATCGACATGGGTCTCCACCAGCACTTGGTGAGCTCATGAACAAGGTAAATGAGCAAGAAGCAGAGCTCCGATGTTTTGCATTCCCTAATAAAACTGAGAACTGCTCTCAAAACCTGGCAAAACTACAGCAAAAGGAGGTGTGGCAAATGAGAAAGCAATTGCTATCAGCCCTCTGATTATAACTGTTCCACTGTCCGTCTGGAGTGCTTCCATTGCGGACAGAATGGGCATCGAGTCCATCAGTATAAAGTACTTGCCGATCAGCTAGACATTGAAAGCAAGATGGGACAGTTATCAAAGAAAAGGGGGAGGTTCTCACAGCCTGTAGTTCTCCCCGGTGTGGGACATAGATGCACATTTAACTTGCTTGTAAACGGCATACCCACCACTGTGCTATTCGATACAGGCTCTCAATTGACTATTATTCACAGGCCTTTCTACCAGCAACTCCTCAGTCATATTCCCCTGCAGCCTGTGGGTCCTGTGCCAGTTTTTGGTGTGGGGAAAAGTCCTGGTTTCCCACTTAAAGTCCCTGCTTATGTGAGTCCCCCTCTAAGTGAAAAAAGGTCTACACCTATCTGGGCTCTAATGTGAAAGCTGTTGAGGAAGCCTTCATTAATTTTATACAGCTGAGAGAAGGTACCCCCCTGACCGTATTGTCAGTAGCTCCAGAGTTGCAGGAGATTTCCCAGACATTTGCTTCTGAATCTCCTGGGGGTTGTGTTGGAAACCCTTGGAATCCAGTAGAGTTTCCACCAGGTGGAATGAATGTGGAGATTGTACCTGTTGAACCAATGTTTCTTTCTGTTAGAAACTGATCCTGAAGAGGCTTCAAAGAATGGCTGGGAGATAGTTCTGGAAGGACTACCATTACAAATACTCTAGAACTGATGTGGTCACTGTAAAAAAAAAACAACTTTTCATTTAATAGTAATTCCAGCCTGGCAGATAATAGCCAACTGCTACCCTGTGGAATGTTTAGACTCTTCCTACCTGTTGAATTGGGAGTGTCAGAGACTCAGCTAAATTTAAACCTTGATGATTCTGATAACCCCCAGAACACTGTCAGATGCTGGAGAGTAGACTAGCGCATTTCAGTGATTTGTTTTCTATTGATGATATGGACATGGGGTGTGCTAAAAATGCTGAATACACCATATGATTAAAAGGCAGCACTCCTTTTAGAAAAAGGTCTCTGCGAATACCACCCAAAGACCTTGATGATGTCAGGGACTATTTAAAAAAAATGAAAGACCAACAGATGTTTGTGGTATGGGTATGCTTTACCTATATTGTCCAGGGAAAAAATGGAACTGTTCACTTATGTGTGGACTATAGAACACTAAACAAGTGCACCATTCCTGATCAGTACACACTGCCACATATTGATGAGACACTTGATGCTTTGCATGGCAGTGCTTGGTTCTCACTGATGGACTTAAAGGGGATGTCCACCCCCTCTCTACAAAAACCTATATATTATAGAATACCCCCCAAAAGCTGGACATCATTTATAGAAAACCGTTAAATCAGTTCTCAGCCAGAGGTATAATACATACAAGCTCCATCTCGATCCTCCTCAACAGTGACGTCACTACCAATCACTGACTGCCATTCCCAGAGCAGTCTCCACTGTGGCTGCTTAAGAACACAAAAAGAACACAGTAGCCGTAGTGAAGACAGAGTGAGGAGACCGGAAGCGGCCGTGGATAGAGGAGCTTGTAAGTATAATATCTCTGGTTGGGAGGTGATATAAAGATTTTCTATAAAATGATGTCCAGCTTTTGGGGGGTATTGTACAATATATAGATTTTTGTAGAGAGGGGTGGACAGATCCTTTAACATCTGGATTTTAACAAATTCCTATATCTCCAGAACATCAAGAAAAGAGAGCTTTTATTTGCCCATTGGGATTTTACCAATTTACCCGAATGTCTCTGGGGATAAGTGGGGCTCCAGCTACCTTTCAATGACTTATGGAAAAGGTCCTGGGAGACTTGAATCCAAGAAACTGCCTTGATGACATTATTGTTTTTGTCTCTACCTTGGAGCATGATAAAATATTGCTCATTGTGCTTGAGCGTCTTCAAAAAGGAAGGCCTGAAACTCTCAATTCGCCCACAAATCTATGCATTTAGTGGGACACATTGTATTTGGCGAGGGCATTGACACTGACCCAGGAAAGGTAGCAGCTTTGCTAAATTGGCCATGCCCAAGCAATCTAACTGAGCTGATATCCTTCTTGGGAATTTGTGGCTATTATCAGAGGTTTATTGAGAGTTACTCTAAAATTGCTTATCCACTAAATGGGCTGTTGAAAGGGGACAGTATTAAAGAACACAAAGAAACTATTTTTAAGATAAATGCTTTTGAGGAAGCTTTTACAAAATTAAAGTAAAAACTCACAGAAGCACCTGTACTTGCCTAGGCTGACCCACAAAAGCCTTATGTTTTGCATGTAGATGCTAGTTACAAAAGGTTGGGAGGCTTTCTTCATCAAGAATATTAAACCGGTTGCATGTCAGTCAAAGTTTCAGCCCAACTGAAATAAATTATCTTGTACACAAACTAGAATATTTGGCCTTAAATGGGTTGTCACGGAAAAGCTACATGACTATCTTTATGGGGCCCAATTTGAAGTATGAACTGATAATAATCTTTACCCACTGCCAAATTAGATGCTGCAGGGCATCAGTGGTTGGCTGCTTTGTCTAATTACTAGTTTTCTTTAAAATACAAGCCAGACCCAAAGAAAATAGGGGCAGATGCCCTTACAAAACACCCTTGTCTTGAGTGGGAAGATTAGTGGGAAGAACTTCCAGATCCAGCAGTGGCTGCTCTTTGTGCTACAGCAGCTGTTCAGGGAGATTGTGTAGCATTCTCTGAGTTATGGCTGGTGGGCCATGGAGGATTAGAGGACTCTGTTCCTACTATGTATTGCTATCCCACAGCACTAGGGGTAGACGAGGACTTTAAATTCATTAATTATTTAACTGGGCTTTCTCCCTGTTTCCTCATGTTTGGGAGAGAAGCTTGACTCCCATTTGACATCCAGTTTAGTATATCCACTGATGGGATAGGGTTTTAAGAGCATTATGAGTATGTGGCTTATCTCCAAGCAAGCTTAAAGGAGGCTTACCGATTGGCAGAGGAGAATGCCGCAAAGGTAAATGCTGGAAACAAAATTTGATGGCAAGGTACGGTACCGTAAACTGATGCTTGGTGACAAAGTACTTCTCCGTAATTTGGGTCCAGCTGCTAAATATAAGTTGGTCAACAGATGGAGGAAAGAGTTGTTTGAGGTGGCGGGTAAGCTACCTTATATTCTTGTGTACCAAATCTGTGATCCAGGTGGAAGGATTAAAGTCTGGCACAGAAATCATTTGCTCCCAGTACCAAAAGTTCCCATTGTTGATTAGAACCCCGATACTGCAGATGATGCTGACAATGTACCCACAGACTGTGATAATGGACAAGTTGATAGCCCTTGACAATGCAACCTGTGCAACCTGTGTCGGCTGGTAGTTTGTCTCAGAGGGGTGGATTAGATGCTGCTACCCCTCCTTTACAGCCAAGGATAGAAAAGGAACTGTCCCCTGTTCCTGTTATGGCTGACAGCCCACACTGCTGACTCTGGTCATAGACATTCTATACCTATGCCTGGAGATGTGAGAAGGGGTGATCGTATTAGGAGACCTCCCCCTTGCTTCACTTATGACACTTTGGGGAGCCCTTGTTATGCTGTGCCTTGTTTTTCTTCTCCACCCTATGCTTCAATGAGTTTAATTAATGCTCATTCCATGCTTGTTAATATGATGCCTATGTGCTATTAGTCATACATCTATTTTTCTAACTGTATTTTTGCTCATTTCTTATTCCATTTCAGCAGACCATTGTCTGTGTCTGTGCCATGCTATGTCACTTCTATTGTGCTACTTGCTTTATTAATATTGTTCTGTTAATAAATAAGATACTGTTTTAGTTCAAGAATCACTAGCGCCCAGTTACTGCATTATAACTAGAGTGGCAGTTCAGCAACACACTGCCTCCAAAATATGCGAGGGACCACTCCTGCTAAATAAGAGTCTTGTGCATAGAATTTGGGTAAGGTTGATAATCTCTAGAGAAATGAAGTACCCCCATTTTACTATCGCCTTACAACAACAAGTTCTTCCTTATTGATTTCCAGGAGAGCAATAACTACCTTCTCACCACATAAACAATCACTGTCTGCATAAAAGAACATTCTTCCATGTAAATATATATACCATGTAATATTGGGGCATTGTTTTAAATATTGTGCAATTCTTATTTACCTGGTATAAGTTGTAGTATGGAACATATAAAAACTGTCCGAAACTACGAGATGATATTTCATAATAGATATTTTCCTGTTCACTGCTAATTCCACATGTTTGGAATGTCATAAAGAAAACCTAGGATTCAAAATACATGGTCAACAAAGCTTATTATTATTATTATTATTATTGTGGATTTATATATCGCTAACATCTTCCGTAGTACTTTACAATTACATGTATACATTACAATCTAAGCCCATTTATTTGACAGATACAATCTATCAGTATTAAATTATGATTATGGGGGAAACAGGAGAGCTGGGAAAACCCACACAAGCAGGAGAATAAACAAACCCTTTGCAGATGTGCTCAAGGATTCGAACTCAGGACTTCAGCACTGCAAGGCATCATCAGTGCAGGCCACTGAGCCGCCGTGCTGCCTATTAATACTTTACAATACTAAGGGCTATTTCAGTAAACCGTTGGGCAGTAATGAAATGGTTAGTATGTAACCAGGAAAGGGTAAGAGCCAGCTATGTCTTACCTCTTGTTTTTCAATTAATTTTACAGGAGCTACGAGCGAAGCTTTAAAGATTTAGCTTGCATGCAAATTACCGACGGCTCCCCTGACAGGTGCCAACGGTTTACGGTGTCACTTACAGTGTCTGTTTATCGCCCCAAGATGGAGACTGCTACATGCAATACTCAACAATAAATAATTTAACTCCCACGCTATAATAAAATAAAATGATGTATGCAGACCATAAGAATAAAAAGAGAGATAAACAATTTATTGATCATACAATAATAGTAAGGGGCATATTTATAAAGGCACGGAATTGCTTTTTAATGATACCGCGACTTTAACAATCAGTAAAACAATCATTAAACCGATCATTAATTTCCAATCGGTTTAATGAATGTTAATTTACGATCCTTACGGTAAATTTAGGATATACACAGCATATACACAGTATAGGGAGAACGCTTGGTATTGTGTGTGTCCCATGACTGGTGCCAACTCCCCTATAGTTAGACTAAAATGGGTGAGGGAAATATTAGGTCTTTTCCAAACATCTGCGAGGGACAACAGGAATGTTCAGAGACCGCGCACTAGTTCAGGAAAGACAATACACACACTGCCTATAAAGCCCTGATACCTTATGATTGTGAACTTCCAACGCCAGTGGTATATTAATCAGAAACAAGAGCTGCACTCCAAAATGTGACTTGCAAAATGAAATAGTTCCCTTAGTATTGATTGGTTGTGTTCATAAAAAGAATAAAAAGAACAAGTTGTTTTAAAAATTCTTATCCAGTTAAAGGGCATCTATAGTGAAAAAAACACATTGCCCCTTTGCAAAGTTAAATTCATGTACTCTGTGCTGCCTTAATCCTATATCTGTCACTGACTCTGTTTAACCACGGTGTCAGATCTATGTGCAGCATTCCCCCCTTCTCCCTCCCCTCTGTTACCTCCTCCATGTCTCAGCTCCGGCTAACCGACAAGCTTATTATGTGCAGTAGGAGTTAAAAGTTCAACATCCTGAAAAACACACCCACGCACAGTGGCCAATAGATAGAAAGCTGTCCTGGAGACACGGAAGAAGGAGATCCGTGCAGTTTACGATCTCTCACTTTGTGACCCATCATCAATCAGTGAAAGCTATTAAGAAGGGGGGTCAAGTGCAGCCTTATATCTAACATCAAAGCTACCTTTCTCCCCCTGCTAATGCTGTTATCTCTATGTTTATTACAGAGCAGGGAGGGGGGATCACGTCACAGGGATTTGATTGACAGTCAAAGTAGGAGTAGAGGAATGCAATCACGTATTCTTCTAACTGGTGTATCTCAGGACAGAGTGGGAATCTGAAAAAAGTGAAGACACTCTGGGGGTTGTGGGGAATTATAGAACACATGGAAAGAAAGAAACAAAAGTTCATTTTCCCACTATAGATGCCCTTTAAAATCCAATAAAACATATTAAATAGATAAAACCACTAACCATGCAGTTTTCTCTAGTCTATTTTATGTATAGGGCGAGTTTCCTTTAAATGTGTGTGTTAAAAGTGTGTTGCCTGCCTGGTGCTAGGGTTCGACATGTGGTGGCTCGTGTAGACAGATTATTGGGTGGGGCTGGGAGTGACCCAGCGGTCTTGGTTCACATTGATGCCAATGACAAAGTTAGAGGTGGAGGTGAGGTCCTTAAAAATGATTTCCGAGAATTAGGGGCCAAGTTAAAACTAAGGCCCTCAAGGGTAGTGTTTTCAGAAATAGTACCGCTGCCACATGCTACGCTAGGGAGGCAACAGGAGCTTAGGAGTATAAATGTGTGTCTAAGTGTGTGGTGTAAAGAGATGGGGTTTGGGTTTTTTGAGAACTGGCTGACTTTTCTGTTGGCTACAGGCTCTTTAGTAGAGATGGATTGCACCTCAATAATGATGGTGCAGCTGTTTTGGGGGAGAAGATGGCTAGGGGGTTAGAGAAGATTTTAAACTAGGTATGGGGGAGGGTACGTTGAGCTACACAGGGATAGATAGAGAAGTTAGGGATCAGGGGGCTAATGACACAACAGAGGGAGGAGACGGGGGAGGGGACAGCATAAAGTATAAGGAGGCATGTACGTCCAAGTATGGAAGTAAATCAATTGATAATCCAAAATGTATGTTTATAAATGCAAGAAGTCTGTCTGGAAAAACTGGAGAACTAGAACTAATAGCTTTAAAGAAAAGGTATGATATGATCAGTATAGCAGAAACATGGCTAAATGATTCACATGACTGGACAGTAAATATTAAAGGGTACTCCCCCTCCTTTAATATATGTATGTATGTTAAACAAGAATTGAAGCCAAATTTGAAAGATGAGATAGATGGGGGTATAGACGATAAGGCAGAAACAATATGGGTAGAGCTATGTACAGGAAGCAAGAAAGTGGGTAAATTAATTGTTGGGTTTTTTTTATAAGCCGCCAAATGCCAGTGAGTATGTGGAGCTAAATCTCCATATGAAGATGGCAAAGGCTGCTGGTATAGGGCAGGTTTTGGTTATGGGAGATTTTAACTACCCTGACATAGATTGGAGGGAACTGCCAGCACCTCAGAAGGTAAGAAGTACTTAAATATCCTTTATGAGCATTTTCTTTCACAGATGGTAGAAGTTCCTACTAGACAGGATGCGTTGTTGGATCTGGTAATGTCTACTAACTCTGAGCTCATTTAAGAGATGAAGGTAAAGGGAAGCTTATGGAATAGTGATCATGATATAGTGCCATTTAATATACTGTAGGTTGCAAAAAACAAAAGTGCACTGGGTTAACTTATAACTTTAGGAAAGCTAATTTTATGTTGTTGAAGGAATCGCTCCTGCTCATTAGAGATGTCTGAACTTCGCAAAATCCGGTCCGCTCGAGGATCCGCGAATTTTCGAAAATTCAAAAATCCACGAGCGGACCCATTAAAACCCATTAAAATGAAAAATTCTTTGAAAATACGAGAAATCCTCGTAATTTCGTAAATTTTCGAAAATACGTATTTTCCCGCATTTTCGAAAATACGTGAAATCCTCGTAATTTCGAAAATTTTCGAAAATACTTTTTTCCGTGAATTCTCGAAAATACGAGAAATCCTCGTAATTTCTAAAATTTTCAAAAACGCGGTTCGGAAGGCGGAAATCCGGAAAATCCGCGATATCCGCCGTTCGCGAATGAGGGAAATCCGCTGCGGATCCGGATTCGAATCCATGAACCGGGCCATCACTACTGCTCATAGACTGGAGGGATTAGTTCCTAGGTAATATTGAGCAGAAGTGGACTGCTTTTAAAGAGATATTAACTATTACATTTCTAAATTTATACCTTTAGGGAACAAGTATAAAAACTTAGTACTTCTCCTGCATGGCTTAATGCCCAGGTAAAAAGGGAAATGAAAAAAAAGAAAAAGATTTAAAAAATTTTAAATCCGAGAGAACCGAACAGGCATACAGGGAGTATAGAAGTTGTAATAATGAGTGAAAGAAAGCAATTAAACTAGCTAAAATATAAAATGAAATACGAAATAGCAGAACAAAGCAAGTTTAACCCCAAAATGTTTTTTAAACATATCAATAGAAAAGATAAGGACTGTGAATGTAGGACCATTAAATATTGGGGCAGAGATGGTTACAGAGAATGCCAAGTAGGCTAATGTGCTAAACCATTTTTCCCCTCTGTATTCACTTAAGAGAATCCTAGTCCTTATAGTAGGGACTGTAATAAAATGAAGGTTATAAATGAGGAATATTCACATTGGCTGACAGAGGATATGGTGCTGAAACAATTAGACAGAGTTAACGTCAATAAAGCCCCAGGACCGGATTGAATACATCCTCAGATCTTAAGAGAGCTTAGTTCAGTTTTATTTAGACCACTCTGTCTTATCTTTTCAGATTCACTTTTGTCTGTTGATGTGCCGCTGGATTGGAAAAAAGCCAATGTAATACCAATATTTAAAAAAGGTAGTTGTTCCCAACTTGGTAACTATAAGCTTAACATCATCAGTAGTTTATAAGAAATAGATCATGCCAGACAAATTTACTTGGTTTTTATGAAGAAGTGAGTAAGAATTTAGATTCTGGCATAGCAGTAGATGTGGTATGCTTGCATTTTGCTAAAGCTTTTGATACTGTGCCACATAGGCGACTAATGTATAAACTGAGGACTGTTGGCCTAGAAAAAAACATTTGTACATGGATAGAGAATTGGTTATTGGATTGCAAACAGAGAGTAGTGGTCAATGGGGCTACATCTATGTGGGCTAAAGTTATAAGTGGAGTGCCTCAGGGTTCCGTACTGGGTCCACTTCTTTTTTTCTGTTTATAAATGACTTAGAAGGGGGCATTGAGAGCAAGGTTTCTGTGTTTGCTGATGACACTAAACAATGCAGAGCTTTGGAAACTTCAAATGATGTGCAATTGCTGCATGCTGACCTAGATAGATTATCAAAATGGGCAGCAGTATGGCAGATGAGTTTCAATGTTGATAAATGTAAGGTGATGCATTTAGGGTTTAACAATCCTTGTGCCTCCTACACCTTTAATAACTCTGTTTTAAGTGAATCTCGACTGGAAAAAAAATTGGGGGTTCTGGTAGATAACAGACTATCTACCAGACTATCATAGCAAACAATGCCAGGCAGCAATGGCTAGAGCTAGCAAAATATTTTCTTGTATAAAGAGGGGAATAGATTCAGGAGAAAAAAAACATTATACTCCCTCTTTACAAGGCACTGGTAAGACCTAATTTGGAATATGCGGTGCAGTTTTGGAATCCCATATATAAAAGGGAGATCTTGGAAATGGAAGCAGTTCAGAGAAGGGCAACTAAAATAATAAAGGGAATGGAGAGGCTTGACTATACAGGCAGATTAGACAAGTTAGGGCTGTTTACATTAGAGAAGTGACGTTTGTGTGGGGATATGATCACTTTATGCAAATATATTAAATGGACCATACAATAAACTCTCTGGTGCATTGTTTACTAATCGGTCATATCACAGGTAGAGATGTAATGTGGGTTCGAATAGAACCAAGTTTCGAATCGAATCTGAGGGTTTCGAAGTCCCGACAAAACTTTCAAAAAATTTTCGGATTTCACTGAACACGGATTTTTTGAATTTTCAATTTCAACCGAAAATCGAATGTAGACAATTATCGAAAATCGAAAGTAGACAATTATCGAAAATCAAAAGTAGACAATTATCGAAAATCAAAAATCTAATCCTAGAAAGTAATGGTCAATTTCGGTAACTCTCGAAAACGTAATGCGGAAGCTCCAAAACAGCCTGATCGTGAGGAAAGATTTAAAAGTTTTAAAATAAGATTTGGTTATATTTACGGGTTCCCCAGACCATTCCCCAGGTCTCTGTGTCATTTACAGTAACCTACTATTACTATTTGTCCCTCAAAATGGACAGAAACTTTAAAAAAAAATTCTGCCATTGAATTCTATTGGTGCTTTTTCGAATCTTCGAATTTTCCGGAAAATCCGAAAATGGAACAGAACTCAACAGTTTCAAACATCTCTGATCAGAGGACTTGTGGACATCCTTTAGGATTGGAAGAAAAGAAGTTTCATCTTTAGGTTAGGAAAGGTTTCTTTACAGTGAGAACGGTGAAACTGTGGAACTGTCTTCCAGCAGATGTGGTAATGGCAAGTTCATTGAATAGCTTTAAAAGTGCGCTAGATGCATTTCTAAAACTAAAAAATATTGAGAATTACTGGTATTAATACATATAGATCTGGTTGATCCAGGGATACTTTCCGATTGCCGTTTGGCGTCAGGAATGAATTTTTCTCCCTTTTTTAGCTGTTTTTTTTTTTTTGCCTTCCTCTGGATCAAGTAGGGTTAAAAAGGTGGGTGAAAAGGTTGGACTTGATGGACATATGTCTTTATTCAACCTCAATTACTGTTACTGTGTAAATCTTGGCATTTTTGCTGTATTTTTTCACACTTTTTTTGCATTCCACCATGCATACCAGCACCATCTTTAATCTGTGTCTGGTTTAAAAGTGTATAATTTTGCTTCTATGTGTTTAATTTACATGCGTTTGTTGCTAGGCGGCTAGGGGGACCATAATGTTAATTGTCAATGTCAATTATAATGTCAATTGCCTTCTTAAAGTTCATGCATGAGCCAGTTTATTTAAGTGAGGAAAGTCCATCCTTTTTTTTGCCATTTATTAGCCCTTATGTATTGTATAGTAACCATGGCAACCACCCAGAGCCAACTTGTACCAATAGCCCTGATTGTAAATTTTCCCCTAGCTTAATGCCAACATAACCATAGATAGATGGGAGGTCCCCCTAGCCCCCTAGCAAAAAAATGCATGTTAATTAAGCATATAGAAGCATAATTATACACTTTTATTCCAGATGCAAATTAAAGATGGTGCTGGAATGCATGGTGGAATGCGAAAGGTGGAATCGTGGAAAAAAGAGCGCGAAAATGCTGAGATTTAAAGGAAACTTTATACATAAAATAGACTGTCATGTGAAACCTGCATAGTTAAGCTGCGAAACGCGTTGACCTTAGAATCTACAATTTGGCCCCTGAGGACACAGCCTGTCCAAGGGGATCCTTTTTAAAGCAACATTTGCATGTCATTTTGTGTCCTTGCACTGGGCACTTTATTTTGGATACTGTTTTTATGCAGTTTGGAACCAAATAAAGCTTTTTAAAATCTACTTCTTGTCTGGACCTTCACCCTTATTTTATAAAAGTAAGGGGTTTTATCTATTTAATATATGTTTTATTGGATTTTAACTGGATTAGAATTGTTAAAACAACTTGTTCTTTTTATTTTTCTATCTTTCATATGAGCGCAACTAATCAATACTAAGAAAGCCCTCATACCGTTGGATACGACAATATCGGGGCTTTATCGGTACTTGTTACCTAGCTTAAAGCCTTTTACATATGTGCGTGCTTTGTTGACAGATCCGCCCAGTTAATCATCAACGAGGTACGGCCGACTAAGTGCCCATACATGATCGATGGTCAAAACTGACATTCCTACACATCGTGCATTATGGGTTGACCTCTGTGATCACACGTGTGTATGAACCCTTACAGGGTACCTGGACTCAAAAGATCTGAAATGGAGCTAAATAGACCCGTAAGCTAAACAATCCAAAGAACTTGGTGTTGGAAGATAACAATACAAGGTAACCTAGATATAAATGATTTCATAGGGACTGGATATTAAATAATATAATGTTATAATTAGTAATTCATGAATGATTGTTTTCTTTTTCAGGATTATTTTCTCATTTACTTCTCCTTTAATATTTCATAATATTTGTTTCGCTAAATAATTCCCATCCAATATTAGTCAGTTAGGAAGTCACACAATAATCCAACTATGAGGATAAAGCACTGGTTACTAGTACTATGCATTGTACCTGGGATTGTTTTTCGTCTATTAAACTGTAGATTTCATTTAAGAGAGAAGTGTTGGTGTAATCGACCATAGAACCTCCATTCAAAACCAGAATTAAACTTTCAGCAGGTGATATGACCAGGGCTCTTCTCAATCCATACAAAAGCGATTGATTGCACTTGTACAGGTAGGTGTAATAATTATAAAACCAATTATAATCATTCAGGTCATTAATGAAGGTGTCTTTATCCCTTGTGATAACTTCTGAAATGTCTGGAAAATGTTAAAAAACAAACAACAACAAAAAAAAAACAATAAGGAACAAGTTGACTAAATTTAATAATCACTAGAATTAATAATTCTTAATTCCATATCACAATATGTTGGTGATTATGCCGAAAGCAGTAGAACATATACAGAAATGTTTACTAATAATCCCAATCATTGATTTTATAAAAAACAATTTAAATATCTTTAAACCCATCTTCATTGTAGTTAAAGGGACAATTCCACCCAATCCCTCCCCCCACCCCCCAAAAAATTGCTCCACTATTCTACGACTTCCTGATTAAAATGTATGGGAATATTGAAATGCTGGATACATGATAAGCGAAGAGGTGCTAAATGCAGAATCTGTGGGAGTGTGGCAGGAGCAGGGGGCTAAATGTAAGGTTTTATTTCCCCATTTTCTACTACTAGAGGCTTTTTATGTCCTCACCATGGGAACATCAAAAATGTGTAGTTTTTATACAAAAGAAGGATAATGGTGAATCAGCTTTATAATATAAACTGCCGATATCTTGGCAAGAAGAGCTGGTCGCATTATGTGTGGGCAGACCATTTACTAATGTGATATAAAGTTTATCTGTATATACTCAAACCTTACAGATTTATAAGTGAAAGATTACCCTGGTGCTAGCAAGTAATTGCACACATATATATATATATATATATATACTGTATATACAGATATACTTCCTAATATAAATATAAAGAATTCTAAATGCAAATAAAAAATGGTACCTGCATCCGTAGCTTTAATTGAAGCATACTGTCTAATCCCACATGGAAATCTTTCACTCATTCCATTAAGCAGCTTTCCTGCAGGATAACTGACGTACCATGGATATAAAGAACCGTCCCAAAGCAATGTGAAGGATGTATATTCTGTAATAAAATAAACAGGGGGTTGGTTTTATATTTAAACCCCCGTTTGTCTGTTTTGGAGATTCATGTGATAGGAAATTCCCTAAATTTAAATAATGATTGCTGGATTTAGTTACAATTTTGTGAACTTGGAATATTTTCTGTGTCATTTGAATAAACAAATTCTGATTCTGTGTAGCAATGAGACAGGATCTGGGAGGATCTGGGAGGACTTTGTGCCATTAGTTTAGCTACAAATAAAAAAAACAGAAAAACCCGATCTGTGTGTAGAATAAATATAGATAGGCTGAGATTAAGGACTCACAGGACTCCTGTTTATATATGGGTCAGTATGCTCTGTACGCTCTATTCTACAATCCTTCCTCTGGGTTAACTCTAGGATAGGAAGACATCATGGGTAGTGTAAAAGGGCTGAATTGATCTTTTTATTTCACTTTGACTACAATGTTTAAAGAAACACTACAGCCCTTAGATTCTTACCCACCTTATTATTGTTAAAAAGATCTGTTTTGCCTTCCAAATATTGGAAATTGGATGAGATAAAAGCAATTAAGGCAGGTAAGAACAGACACCAGGAACTGCTATTCCCTTTCAATGCAGGGAACCCGTAAGGCAAGACGGGTTATTTTTTGCTTTAATATGTTAAAAAGTATTATTAAATGAATTCTTATTAATAATTATTATAGTATTAAATGAATTCTTATTAATAATTATATTATTAAATGAATTCTTCTTAATAATTATTATAGTATTAAATGAATTCTTATTAATAATTATTATATTATTAAATGACTTCTTATTAATAATTATTATATTATTAAATGACTTCTTATTAATAATTATATTAATAAATGAATAATAATTATTAAAATAATAGCACTACGTATACAGTATGAGGGTTACTTAAGTTAGTGTTTGTTATTGCTGGGGGAATTTGGATGATAATGTAGGTGTAACTGATTTTGTTTTTGGTTTATTTAACTAATGTTATAAAATGGACAGTTTATTAAATCGACAAGCAAATAAAAACCATGAACTCAGTTACTCTGTGCGTCTCTTGTTGTTGAATTTACCTTTTAATTAACATCTCATGGTTTGTACCTAAATATGTTTATTTTTGAAGTATCCTCCCTCCGATATCCACCATCAGTGATGTAAAACTGCACACTATTGCCCAAATACACAAAAAACACACACTGCATTTTACGTAATGCGAATACATGTCACGAAGTGGCACAAAATTAAAGTCAACCAAAATCTGCTATGTTGACTTACCTTTTGCTGAACATTTCTCAGCTTGGGATGTTGATGCTGTATTAGCTGCAAATACAGTAAATCAATTGTAAAATGTCTATAATCTACTGTAAAATTATATAATATATAGAAAAGTATAAGGGAACTTACTTTCTGTCTGTGCAAGTAAAGAAGAAGGGGTGATAAGGATAAGCAGAAATAACAGCCACATTGTGCCGTCTTTTCACCCTAAAATGAAAATGTTTTGCAGAGATCCCTACAATATTCTGTAGCTAAGCTATAAATCTACCCTCTTTTTGCTTGAATAGCACTCATTTGTCCATCCTTTTATACTCGAGTTATACAATGAAAATTCCTCTGTCATAGGTTCGTCATTCATTGTTGTAAAATTTTTGTATTTTAGCTAAAGTTCCTCATTCTTAATGTGAACTGTACTTGACTCTCTGTAGGTCTAATATATCTCTCAGACAATAAAACATGTAATGAACCAAGACCTTTTGTGTTAGTTTAGGAAATATTTACAGAAACCTTGATTATTTGTTGGTATATAATAGTTCTTGGTGTGGGAACCATTCTGTCAAGCCAGGTCTTTCATATGTTTTATAAGGAGTGGACCATGATGACCAAGCAATTACTAGAACATGTATTATAACTAAGGCAATAGTAACAAATGCTATTGGGTGACAGGGCACTATGCAAACAGGGGTATATATCTCAGGTGGAGAAGAGGTGCAATACATTTTTTAACTAGTATATATATATATATATATATATATATATATATATATATATATATTCTTTTCTTTGTGGTTATACAGCACACCACTGCTTAAATTTCTTTGTTGCTGGTGCTGGTTACTTACGGGGAATTGCTCTCCACCCCAAAATGTACATGCAAAGGAAATAGTACCGCACACAGTTTCTATTTTGCTTCAATTTATTGTCCACATATACAATGCGACGTTTCGAGGATATACAACATCCCCTTTCTCAAGCAGGACAAAAATGTTCACCTGTTCCACTCAGTCTCCTCCCCTTTTATCCCTACCAACAGGAAGTGACCTCGTGGACCCAAATTACACATATAAACATGTCAACATTACAACTTCTCCAAATTATTCATAGGTATAATGAACAACAGAAAAAAACATCAGTTATATCATCAGAAAAAGACATTAAAGCAGACATCAATAATGATATCGACAAAGACGGGCCTTGAGCTCCCTCATCCCCAATTTACACAAACAAGTGCAAATTGTAGTCCCTATTTAAACCTTTAGGGTAAAGCGTGTCCAACCGCCCAATCCACCAAACCTCGCGCTTCTGTAGGAGTGCAACCCTGTTGCCACCCCTCTCCGGCATCAAAACAGACTCCAGCACCATAAACTTCAGATCATTCTCACTGTGTTTCGCCTCCACAAAATGTTTCGGCACCGGTAATTTCACATCACGAGTCTTGATGCTTGATCTATGCTGGGAGATGCGAGATCTGACGGACTGGACGGTTTCTCCCACATACAATAACCCACATGGGCACCAAAGCACGTATACCACGTACTTGGTGTCACAGGTAAAGAAACCCCGAATGGGGTATATCTTACCAGTCGTGGGATGCTTAAAATGGTCACTCTTCTCTACATATTTACATTGCACACATCTTAAACATGGATACATTCCTTTTCGTCGTGAACCCAAAAATGTTTCCTTCCCCTTATCAATTTTAGTTTTGTATGTGGACTGTACCAAGGTACTGCCCACCGTATTCCCCCTTCTATATGAAACCTGAGGGGGCTGCGTGAATTCCTCAACATCTGGGTATCCCCTCGCTAACATTGGCCAATTCTTCCGGATAATCTCTGTTATCCTAGTGGTACCCACTGCATAATTCAAGACTAAAGGTATCTTTTTTGAAACAGATCGTGTCTCCCTTCTCCTTTCTGTGTTCCCACCGACCCTTTTCAAAGCTCTGTTAAGAATAGGTCTGGGATACTTCCTTTCAACCAATTTAGCATACATCTCTTTCATTTGACTTTCCTTAACTTGGGGATCACTGACAATCCGCTGTACCCTAGAAAACTGACCAATCGGAATAGCCCTCAGAACATGAGCAGGATATATATATATATACTGTATATATATAAGCAGAATTGAATGCCGGTGCACACGTGGGATTTTTTCAAAAGTGCAAACTTTTTATTCGACACGGAGCGTTAGACAAGCCCTAGCTCTTTGCCTAGGTGGCTTATGCCTAAAAATGGCCCCTGGATGACACAGACGCCATCTTGATCTGTTTTCATCATCACTCAGATCACTTCTGAGTCCCGCGCAGGTGTATACCTTTATATATAGTATTGCTGAAAGACCAAATCCAATTTTGATTCCCGATGCTCGAAAACCGGAATCCCCCCTTACCCTGTACTTAGAAGTGCCCCTGTGGCACTTAGAAGGGCCCTTGTGGCACAGACAAGTGCCTTTGTTGGAGGTCCTGAATCTAGTAACCAGGACCCCATTGGCTCTTAATAGAGCCCTTGTGGCTCTAATAAGAACCTTTTCTGATAACAGGATCCCGCAGCTCAAAATTCTTTCTCACCTGCCCCTGTTTTCCACATCATGTAATTAGTTAAGAAGCATGTATATACAATAATTGCATTTTGGTAATCAATGGTATCATAAATGTCTGTGAGAAGAGAGTCATGGGCCTCCACATCTGTTGCCAGCACATCTACCTATACTTGAGTATAAGTCGATCCGAGTATAAGTCGAGGTACCTATTTTTACCTGAAAAATTAGTAAAAACTGATTGACTTGAGTATAAGTCGAGGGAAGAAATTACTAACACTACTGCCTTCTGATTTAGTATTGTTTTGTGGCTTAAGTTGCCCTTTAAATGGACAGCAGAATTACCATGCATTAATCCCATACAGTAATAGCCAAATCCAGTACCAGTAACCTCCAATTCCTTGGCACTCCAGATGTTTGGAAACTACAACTCCCAGCATGCTTTGGTTGCTGGGAATTGTAGTTTTTAAACATGTGGAGTGGCAATGTTCAATAAACTTTTAATTAAGCTTACCATCATTCACAATTCTCCTGAACTCCTTATAGTAAAGGGCACTCTGACCACATTTAGTAAAGGGCACTCTGACCCCATATAGTAAAGGGCACTCTGACCCCCATATAGTAAAGGGCACTCTGACCCCCATATAATAAAGGGCACTCTGACCCCCATATAATAAAGGGCACTCTGATCCCATATAGTAAAGGGCACTCTGACCCCATATAGTAAAGGGCACTCTGACCCCATATAGTAAAGGGCACTCTGACCCCATATAGTAAAGGGCATATATGGGGTCAGAGGGCCCTTTACTATATGGGGTCAGAGGGCCATTTACTATATGGGGTTCAGGAGAATTGTAAATGATGGCAAGCTTAATTAAAAGTTTACTGAACCTTGCCACTCCACATGTTTAGAAACTGAAACTCCCAGCAACAAAGCATTCTGGGAGTTGTTGTTACCAAACATCTGGAGTGCCAAGGAATTGGGGGTTACTGGTACTGGATTTGGCTATTACTGTATAGGATTCATGTATGGGAATTCTGCTGTACATTTAAAGGGCAACTAAAGCCTAAAAACAACACAGAATCGGAAGGCAGTAGTGGTGATAATTTCTACCCTCGACTTATACTTGAGTCAATCAGTTTTTACAAATTTTTCAGGTAAAAATAGTTACCTCGGCTTACACTCGGATCGACTTATACTCGAGTATATACGATATATTGTCTTTGATAACTGATGTAAAAAAAAACAAGCCCATTACATTCGTTTTGAATCCCTCTATTACGGCAGTGGATCGTGGAGTTTGTAATTGGATTCCTCAGCCTGGGAGCATATTTGGAGACAGTGAGGACAACGCATCTGGGGTTTTGGGGGGGGTCCTACATAATATATTCATTTTTTATAGAAGGGGTGGACATGCCCTTTAAAGAATATACTGTATTGGCATTCCAAAACTCATAACTCACTCTCCTGACTTGATTATATATTATCTGGGAGATTCAATAAAAGTTCTTTTAAAATGGTGCTAACTTTCCCCCAACCAATCAGATGTAAGCTTTCAAATATTAAATAAAATCTGATTGGTTGGGGCAAAATTTGCACTATTTCAAACTATAAGAATGTTAATTGAATAACCCTGTATATATATTATATTATTTAACAGCTACTTTTCCTTTAATGGGAAGTACTATATACAATGTAGGGGTACTGCCATGGGATCCAATGTCGCCCCGTCATATGCCAATGCCTTCATGGCTTGGCTTGAGGAGGACCTCATCTATGTGTCTCCACTGTTTCGCAAACATTGTCTAGCTTGGTGGAGATAACTAGACAAGTCTTCCTGCTGTGGCGGGGTGACGTTGGATCCTTGGAGCAGTTTTATGTCACACTTAATGCTATGCATTCTGATATAAAATACACTCTTAATTATAATATGTGTGAAGTAAACTATTTGGATGTGAAGGTAATTAAGGACATTGAACTACATACAGAGTTATATTCAAAGGAGACTGACAGAAACCAGCTGCTATTTTACAATAGCTTTCACCCAAGGTATATAAAAAATGCCATTCCCATTGGACAATTAAAAAGGGTGGAGTGGATAGTATCGGATCCCAACAGGAGGGGAGAACAAACACAAAGGATGCTTCAGAAATTACGGGCAAGGGGGTACCCAGAAGGTGTTTTATTATCAGCCCAACAGAGATGTGGTGGAGCGCCACAAAGAAAAAGAAAGATAATACATGGGGTAGGCGTATTCCATTGATCATGGAGTTTGGGGTTGGCAGCAATAGGATAGGCCAGGTAGTACGTAAACATTGTCACATCCTCAGAAATACATACCCTGGAATAGAGGAATTTCAAGAGGCCCTTTTGATATCATATAGACGGGGATGTACAGTGGAGAGACAATCGGTGAGATCTGTTTTTAGTGCCCCGAGGGAACAGAGAACTACTTTCTTGGGTGAGAAGAGATTGGGTATGTTCCCGTGCCGTGCACAGTGGGCGGGAATTTTCACACCCCGTATCTGGGGAGAAGTTTACAATAAGAAATCATGTGATGTGCGATACGTCCTATGTGGTATATGTGCTGTGGTGTTTTTGCCAGAAGTTATATGTAGGGGAAATTACCCAACCCCTGAAGGCAAGGATATCACAGCACAGATCCAGCATTTAGTCAAAGGACGATAAATTCCCAGTGTCCAAGCATTACAAGCAAATGGGTCACACTGATATTAGGTATATGGCATTGGAATTCATCCCTGTACTCCAACGGGGAGGAGATTGGGTTTTGAAATAAAACAGAGAGAGATGTGGTGGGTTCACAGGTTGGACTCACTAACGCCTAACGGTCTCAATCGAGACTATGATCTGTTTTTATTTTTGTAATTAAGTTAGATAGATCAGCCATTTTCCTCTTTGGTGGTTTAAATGCTGCGGTAGGGGTGTTGACACTCATCCAAATAATTGAAACAATGAAACAGAAAATTTTAAATAGAGGGAAGCACACAATATGCTCACTTATAAAGTATGAAGTGGTTAATATGTAATATTGTACACTACAAGTAACCAACATGTAATGTTTTATACTGTGCTAATGGATGATGTCATATCCTGTATGATGTGTATAAGTAGTAGTGGGAGTGGTCTTTCACTTTTGATGCCATTTTCTGAATGTGGGCTTGAGAAAGGAGCTTGTGGCTCCGAAACTTTGCCATTAGACTGTTTAATTGGCATGTTAAAATAAAAGAGTAAATTTGTAATGAAAGACCTGAGTGCTGAGTATTCTATGGACTGTGTGAAGTGGGAGCAATACAGGGGATCTCCCTTTACTCTTGCACCAGGCTATTGAGATACGGTGGAGTGCTATATAAATAGGAGACTCTCCCTCAATATAATAAAAACTGTACACATGTCCAGAAGTCCTTCTGATCTGGCTGACCCTTCTTCCAGCCCCAGATCAATTAACTAGCTACATTGAGGAATATTTTCTACTTAATCAAGACACAACAGTGGAGACCACTGAATTGGAGGACTTTAAAGCAGTACTACAAGGAGATCTACAATCCACAATCCATAAATTAACTAGAATGCAAGATGAAGAAAAAATATCTCAAACCTTAAGTACATCACTAGACACATACTGTATGTTAATAATCTTTTTCATCACACCGAATCCGCATGGCTGCTAGCACAATCTTTCTATGATAATATGGTAGTTGAAAAGCTAGCACCTAAATCATTTAAAAAAATATTTTAGCACATGAACTCACCAAACAAAATACAATCCTAGAAATGATCTACCCTACTCTCAGTGATGCATTGAAGAATGGCATGAGCTTAAAGTTATGCCAATCTTTTTAAATCTCAACTCTCTAACTCCCACTTCTCTAGTACATCCATCTACTATATAAAGTAAAAATCTTGTATGTATGTATGTATGTATGCATGTATGTATGTATGTGCTCACCTCACAGCCACACCCCTGAATGCTTTCACATAACGGCGATGCCCCCTGAAAGGGCGGACACCTATGAAGTCCAAGTTCTACAACAAAAACACTGCACGCCACTTGCAGAGTGTGACGTCCCGCTTTAGCGATACACTCACAAATCCAGTCAGCTGGTCTGGCGGGTGGGAATCCTTAGAGTGCCGAAAGTCGGCCAGGGTATTGGTCCAGCTCCCGCTATACATTTATGCACAACACCATAGCAGTATACAACTCCGCTCCGAACATAATGGAAACCACTCCATTAGAGACTGCAGACTTATGAGACTGCATTTTTATTCATAATATGGTACACACAATGAGTGCAGCAACTTGGTTTTCGGTGTGAGGTCACTCATTGCGTGTAACATATGAAGAATAAAATTGCAGTCTCGTAGTCTGGAGTGGTTTCCATTATGTTCCATATATGGCTATGGTGTTGTCCTGCTTCAGTAACTCAGGTGAAGGGCCTGCACTTTGTGCGCTGTCTGACTTCAACAACACAGACACAGAGTCCACTTCAGTGACACAACAACAGCATAATGTACGGCTACACAACTCAGAGAGCTGCACACACAGAACAACAGCTTCTATAACAGAGGAAACGAGACATTTACCTTATAGTACTAGTTTATATTATACATATCAAGTTATTCTACATATTCTCTTCCATTTTGAAAAATCAGTTGAATTTCTACCCCTTAATATTCCCTGCTGTTGACATTAGTAAGCTGCCATTTCAGGTTCCAATAGTCCTTCTTCTTCCCAGGATGCATCACTTCCTTGGAATGTTCCTAACAGTAATTTCTACTGATTGGCTGTTGGATGGGTCAAACATGCTCAGATCTCTACTGAGCAACTGAATCAACCCAGGCGCTGGGTCAAGGGCAAGACCATAACGGTCTCTACTAGGGGTCCTGCAAACAGGAAGTCAGTATTTTGGTTGCATATATTTATATATAGAAAAAACGTTGAATTGGCAGATTAAGGTCATTGGGAAGAAAAAATACTGCTCTTTTTTCTGTAAAGCATATGTATTTGCACTGAACTTCCCCTTTAAGACATTACAATTTGCTCCTGGAAGGTTTCACATATTAAATTCAAAGGGAAGGTACAAGACTCTGCAACCACTCGTACTGCTTCAATAAGATTCCAGCTCTGATTCCATAAAAGATAACTTTTATTCAGGCATAGGGATAAAATGCCTGAATAAAAGCTATCTTTTATGGGATCAGAGATGGAATCTTCTTGAAGCAGTACGAGTGGTTGCAGTCTTCTACCTTCCCTTTGAATTTGTTGTTATTTGGGATCGCGTTCCGGATCCTTCCCTGAAGCACCCTCCCACTTACCGTGCTGCTGGGATCATTGAGCCCCAGGTGCTAGTGTGTTCTCAGTGTTTGTATGCAGGTTTTAAATATTAACCCTGGAAAGACAGTGTTGCTATTGGTGATATGAATCACATTTGCGGTTATTGTCATGCATTTAAACCAGAGCCTCCTGAAATGGAAAACCACCCAAGACATTATGACCACATCACCATGGTCAGGCCCATACCCCAACTGTCAAGTCCACGCCCTCAAAGAAAATTGCCACACCCCAAAAATCACAACCAGGCCCCCAAATGGTGCTGTAATGGCCACAATCATACCCCAACTTTCAAGGCCACATCCCCAAAGATAACTGTCATGTCCCCAAACATCACAACTATGCCCCCTAATGTTGTGACCATGCCCCCAGATATTGTTGTCAACCCCCCAAAAAATCAATATTACAGCCTGCTCCTTTACATCATGGTCACACCTCCAAACATGTCCAAACCCATGAACATTATGTCCATGCACTCAAACATCACAGGCACACCCCCAAATACCACACCTGTACCCCCAATCTTGACACCCATGCACCAAAGAACCATACCCACATCCCGCAATGACACGGCCAAGCCCAAGCTTTTAACCAGCATGGCCATGACCCCAAACATTGCAACCTCAACACCAAATGTCAAATACATGCCTCCTGACATACATGACACCGCAACATCACAAACACGCCCCCATCTACCTACCTGCATTACATGAACTTAACCAACAGACACACACTGCCCACATGTCACACAGTTCACAGATAGTAACAACTAAAAGAACAAAGACATCATGGCACTCTCAATTCGGACCAGAAAGTAACTTTACTGATTGGGATTTAATAGTCAATATAAAGTGGTCATTGAGCAAGGATAAAGTGTTAAAGTGAAAACAAAGTGACATACTGCTAACTAATGTGCAAAAAATAGAGCACGCTTAATAAAAACACACAGAGCTCAGACAGCGCAACAGAATGAAGCCCGACTTTAACAACACAGACAAAGAGCCCACACACACATGCACTGCGTTACACCTGTCAGTCACTCAAGTGCAATCAACATGTTTTTCCCAAAGATAATTACATGTAGCATGTTCACGAGTAAGTGCACCACAACATTTGTATATTTATACTCCAAGTGGAAAAACTGATAATGTTGTATATAAAGTTTTGCTATAAACATATGTGCTATACGTCCCTCAAGCAATGTTACCACCTCAATGCATAACTATTAAATACATGACGTACATTACCAACTGTGCACTTCTTTTTCCCTATCTCTTTCATGTAAGCCAAACACACACCTGCACGTAAAAAATACTTTACCCACAAGTGTACACGGGCAACGCCGTGTACAACTGCTAGTTATACTGTATATAGAATAAACTTTCCTTAATTAACCCTGTAGAATGTCTCCATGTTAGAGACTGATATTACTTTACTGGAACTCCAGGAAACATTGGGTGGAATGGCAGTGGGTAAATCACCTGGCCCGGATGGCATACTGGTGGAAGTTTACAAATGGCATGACGAACATATACTTCAACAACATATACTTCAACATTTACTCACTATACTACAGGAAGCTGTCTCTCTCCCCCCTCAATGTACAACCACGCATTATTTAATTACTAAAAAATTGAAAATACCCACAGAAATGTGAATCCTATCGTCCCATCTTAACTATAACTATAAGATTTTAGCCAAAGTCATAGCTAATAGATTACAAAATGTATATACCTTTTAGTACTACATTGGGCCTGTACAAGAGCAGCTGTGAATCTTAATGGTAAACCTTCATATCCATTCCCCTTGGCAAGAGGCACCAGTCAGGGACATCCCATGCCCCCTTATTAGTTTGCCTTGGCCATAGAACCATTGGCTATCAAACTGAAATCCCATCCAGACATAGTAGGCCTTAACCTTGGACAACACTCTTCCCTACTTCGTCTACTTATCTGACTCGAATCACTCACTTAAAACAGCCCATGCTATCATCTCCTGTTATGGAACTGCCTCAGGGCTGTACATTAATTGGGACAAGTCTGCCTTATTCCCTATAGATGATGGTTTGGAGGTTCCACCCTGTGCCAGGCATCTGGTTCCTGTGCTAATCTCCTTTGTGATACCCATGATAGACTTGATAACTGCTAAATTCACACCTCCCTATCATTGGCCATATAAACCTCCTCAAAATTATAATATTATATAAGGGCTAGGCCACACTGCCAAATTTTCTTAATTAGCATGTGAAAATTGTAGAACAGTGCATGTCAGTGTGGGCAGCTACATTGCATGTGTTGCAGTCTGTTTTCAGGGCACATGTAATCACCATTTTTTTGCAAATTGCAGGCGCTCTGATTACACAAAACTGCAAGGAATGCATAGCAAATGGCCGGTAGTGCATATGCAACATGTGCGGATGTTTTCAACAACTCTAGAGCCTACTCATATCTTTTCTCTGGCAGATCGAGAGTTAACCTAAAAACTTTGCAGAAGCCGAAACAATTTGTGGGGCTTGCTCTCCCAGATTTCGGATTATATTACATAGCTGGATAACTAAAATATCCTGGCTAGTCCCATCCCCAACAAATTTAGAAGAGGCATGTGCTGTGTCATATTGAGGGAATGTTTCATGCCTACCCCTCATCTCATCCACTCTCCTTTCTAGAGCATAACAATAACACTATTCCAAGAAGGGGCACCTCTCTTTATGTACAATTACGTAATGTATGGTAAATGGCTCAAGCAATTATAGGTGATTAAGTTACTATGGAAAAAAAAAAACCTCTGGCATGACTCCGGGTTTCCTAACCTAGCTTCCCTAAACGTCTCCGGAATATTAACATAAATGGGTATCCTTTTCTCATATTATAGAGGGAATCAACAACTGATCCCCTTTTAAGAACTAAAACAGGGATTAAAGTTGGCTATACACTACAAAAGGTTATTATGATCGTAATTGTGATCATAAACCGGCCGATACTTTGTTAGACAAATATACAATGTTAATTGATAGATGGTAGATGTACCATACATATTGTTCCGCATTCAATATGTTTTGTGATTAATGTTGAATGTCATCCATTGTGAGGCTACATTACATTTACCTTTAATCAGAACTTCAGAATAAAGTCCCGCGATTTGCAGGTCGGGTTCGGGTAACCCGCATTGAGTTTGAATTGGTTGCAAGTCGGGTTCGGGTAAAGAGAACTGCAGGTTGGGTCGGGTTGCGGGTAGAATTCCAGTCTGTAAAAAAAAAACAAAAAACTTTTTTCCCTGTCTATGAAGAGAGATCTGTCTGTTATAACTGGAACTGAGAATACATTGTTATCAATCCAAGACAATGTGCAGTGTGTATAGCACCTTACACTAAATCACACTATGGCAGATAAAGGGCAAATATATCTAGCTGCAAAAGCTCCCAGCCTCTTTCTGAGTTTTTGGCTGGGTAAATATTGAGTTATAAACAGCTCTAATGTCCTTAGAATGTTATACATGATGCCATTGTGGATAGGAATACAGACAGCTATGTTGAACTGTAACCCTTGTAGTGCCTGGGTAGGTTTTGCAGAGATCACTGGGTAAAAAAAGCAGTTAATGCTTGAGTGATTGGAAAGGCAGGGGTTAAACTCCTCTGACCTTGGTTTAACTAGCAGAGGTCAGAGCCAGCAAGGAAACAATATCCCATAGAACAAAGTAACAAACTTCTATCTGCACCTGCATACCTGCAGCTATGCATGAGACCAAAGCAAGTGGTTTCATTGGAACAGATGACATGTGATTTCATTGGTCTTTGTAAATCCTTCTGGCCATATTGATCTACGGTATGTGGATGATTATAGTGATGATAATAACTACCACTTGATGAGCTTCAGCTAGAACTACAGCAGGTATGTGGACCTCCATTGCACAACAGCAGAGTGCAGACAGGGAATCTTGGAGTTGTCAATCTTAAAACATAGCATATATATCTATACCCATATAAATGTGTAGATATCTCACTGCAGCTCCACCTGCTCCCTACCCATAATCCTCTATTGTGGTACCTGTCTCCGACTCCCATAATGTAAGTTGAAATAATAAAGTCATGAATAGGTAACCAGTAGATCTCCAGATGTTTTAAAACTATAAGTCCCAGCATTCCTTGGCTATAGAGTGAATACTGGGCGTTGACATTTTTAAACCATCTGGATAACTACTGGTTACATATCCCTGTCACAGATCAACAAGAAAATAGTTGCAGATAAAGATTTAAAATGAGCTGATACCAAAGCTGAGACCCATAGGTAAGTAGAAGTTGGGGACAGTAGAGGCTGATGGGTAGGTAGTTGGGGACAGTAGAGGCCCATGTGTAGGTAGAAGTTGGGGACAGTAGAGGCCCATGGGTAGGTAAAAGTTGGAGATAGTAGAGGCCCGTGGGTAGATAGAAGTTGTGGACAGTAGAGGCCCAAGGGTAGGTAGTTGTGGACAGTAGAGGCCCATGGATAGGTAGAAGTTAAGGCCAGTATAGGTCCATGGGTATGTAGAAGTTGGGAACAGTAGAGGCCCATGCGGTACACTCCAATTTAGCCTTTAGCGTTAAAAATGATGCTAATTTTGCCCCAACCAATCAGATGTTAGCTTTCAAATGTTAAATAATATCTGATTGGTTAAGGCAAAATTAGCACCATTTTAAACAATAAGCAGGGAGATTCAATATAAGTTCTTATCGTTTAAAATGGTGCTAATTTTGCCCCAACCAATCAGAACTTATGTAACATTTGAAAGCTAACATCTGATTGGTTGGGGCAAAATAAGCACCATTTTTAATGATAAGAACTTTTATTGAATAACCCCCAAGAATCTCCCTGTTAGTGAATAAGAGAACTAGGAGCAGAAAGGAAAGTTTCTGGCTGCTCTGCAGTGTGGCCTCAGCCTAAAGTAATCCCAAAAAAGGTTAACAAAAATGTTAACCAGTTTACATGAAATAAGGTATTTGCAGAAATTATCCTCAAATATTGAAAAATGGGCAATTATATACCTTCATAAGTATCTTAAAAATAAAAATGTAAAAATAGTAGTCATGTGCTTTTCGTGTGATATGGAATATTACATTTTAATATATTTATTATATTTATATTATAATTAATCAATAGGTTACCATATGTGTATTTTAGCTCTGTAAGAATACTACATACATTATGCAATCTGAAAATGTAAGAGAGAATGGAGTCTGCCCCCTCCCAGGACGTTGATTAGATACTTGTTTAAGCTAGGTACACACCTAGCCATTTCTCCTCCTGACCAACCGTTCAATACTTTCAAAAAGCAGCCGCCTCCGACAGTTACCGCGACCGATCGTGCAAGGTTTTCCACCATGTCCGATCGTCCCTTCGCCCGATTCGGATGAACGGTCGGTCGCACATGGCCGCATTCGGATGCGATAATTTCGGTCCGATCGACCGATACACTGAACTATCGGTCAATCGGACCGAAATATCTGATTGTGTGTACCCAGCTTTAGACATAAAACGTAACATTTATTCACATTGTTAAAAACATCTTATCTGTAAGTGTTAAGTCCATTTGCAGAATCACTCAGATCACTGCAAACCTTAACGCGTTTCATGCCTACTGGGGGCACTTCGTCAGAGGTGCCTACTTCGTCAAAGTGCCCCCAGTAGGCATGAAAAATGTCTACTTAATTCCTCAACACGTGCATTGATTGAAAATTATTTGTGCAGTAAAATTAATAAAAGAATCCAAAGTCCAAACTCACATTGTAAAAAGATGACTTTTCGCCATCTTCAAGTTCGCGATAAGAATAGGCTCCATTTAATGCATCTTCATTTTGTTATCAATTGCGATGCGCCTTTTTGCTCGCTTTTTGCTCAAATTACTGCCGCAATGTATAGGGAAAAGTGGTTAAGGGATATGTCGCGAAAAACGATTTGCGAACCATTAACTCAACCTTAATAAATTGCGTTAACGATTTTCTGCGGAAAAAATTTTTTTTTTGCTGGTTTATAAATATGTCCTTTAGTCTGCTCTCAGTCAGTAAGCCACCTGCACCTCAGAGAGATTCACACTGGTATGTGGCTGGGAGGGTGAATGTTGAATGGCCAGAAATACTGCTGGCTGGGAGGGGAATAAGTTGTTTTTTTTAAGTCCCCTCCATCTGGAAGTTCTGTTTATTTTGTCATATGGATAAATGAAACAATACAACTTACAATATTTCTATGTAATCCTTCATGAAATATCTGATGTGTTTTTATTTGAGTCTCTGTTTGTTTGTTTCTTTCTTTCTCTCGATTGGTTTCTGTGGTGGTTTCTGTTGGAGTCTCTATGTACATACGTAGGAATCGATTGTTGATTCAGTGCTTCTTCCTGGTGTTCAGAGTCTCTTTCAGTTATGTAAATATTATTAAAATATGCAACGCAACAGTTCGGTAGTTGGTTTTAGATTATAACACCTTTTAAACAGTTAATAACTATATTACAGTGCTGCATTCTGACGACAGGGTACCCCCCCATAGCCCAGCCATTTTTGGGAGTATATTACCCTTGGCTTCCTTTGTCTAATTGTGATTTGTTGTGATTTATCTAGTCCTCATTACAGGTTATTACAGAGGATTCCCATTCTTCCCAAATCTTAGCATATTTGGTAGGGCAGCCCCTATGTTGATACATTAGTTTTCTATATGGCAGAATCGAGTTGACCATGGATTTCCAGCATGAAATTTCTGGTGTTGTTGCCTGGATCCATGTCCTGGCTATCAGCTTTTTTGCTATGAATAGCACCTTGGTTAAAAATATTTTTTTAAATTTATTAGCTGGTTTGTGTTCGGTTATGCCCAGCAAGCAAACTTTGGGGTCCATACCAACTGGGGAGCCCATGTGATCATGTAGAAAGGTAAGTATCTGGTACCAGTATCCTTTAATGCGTGGACAAGACCATAGCATATGGAAGAAGGTCCCTTGATTCACCTGGCATTTGGGGCATAGTGGACTTCAGGAGGTCCTAAACCTGGATATCTGGACCGGGGTCAGGTAAGTTCGATGTAAAATATATAGTTGCGTCAATTTATCGGACGCTTTAGGAGAGACTATTTTGTGAGCTGTTAATGCTTCCTCCCATTCTTCCTGGGTGAGAGGCCCATGGTCTAACTCCCATGAGGATTTTTTGGCTGTAGCTTGTTTTTGTGTTATGCTAGTTGTAATATACGTATATATACGTGAGATTATTTTGGCAGGTTGTGGGTCTTTCAGTATACCAACAATAGGATTTTTCTTTAACTGTAGTAGGGGGGAGGGGAACTGTGTTATAAAAGCATGACGGAGTTGCAAATACCTAAAAAACATTAAATTTGGTAATTTATTATCCTTAATTAAGTGTGATAATTGGTAGATATTGACAGTGTGCCACATCTCTGGTTCTGGTATGGTAAGGAACTCCTTCAAAACAGCATTGTGCCATAGTGGGGTCTGCAGGTTGATCGGGGGTACACATGTTTTTTTAAGCATTGCGTCCCATACTTTGTAGGCTTGATTTAGAAGTGGATGTATTGGATTCTTGGACAGGTTTCCACACGCTCCACGAGTTATGAGGCATAGTGGGTTTGAGAATTGGGTTATGTTATGCGGAGTCAGCAAGGTGCGGACTCCCTCTGCCTCCGTACTACACCAGTGATGTATATGTGATGATTGTGCTGATATGTAGTATATATTAAAGTTTGGTACTGCAATTCCACCCAGATCAGTTGGTCTCTGCAAAACCCGCCAGTGCAGTTTATGTCTGCTATGTCCCCATATGAAGGATCTCGTTATCGCTTCAATAGTCTTAAAATATTTGAGAGGAAGAAATACAGGTAAGTGCCATAACAAGTAAAGTAACTTTGGTAGTAAAATCATTTTTTGCTCTTCCCATAACACCAAGAGGGAGTTTGGACCAAATTTGTGTTCTTATTTTTAGAAACTGTATGAAAGGTTCGATATTGAGTTTGGGAAAATCAGCTGGGTTGTTGCTGATTTGGATACCAAGGTATTTCATTTCATCGACTCTTGTTAAAGGTAGGCTAGTGGAAAGAAAATTTGGGGGGTATATGTCTATGGGGAGAATTGTTGATTTGGACCAATTTATGGTAAGGCCTGAGTATGTACCAAATTCTTTGATGGTGTGCAGTGCGGAGGATAATGACTGCTCTTGGTCTGGTAAATATAGGATAGTGTCATCCGCGTACATGCTGATGACTGCTTTAAGATTACCTTTTGTTAGCCCTGGTATAGTGGAGCTTTGTCTTATTTGGGATGCTAATGGTTCTGCCACGAGTGCAAATAACGGTGGTGAGAGAGGGCACCCGTCTTGTGCCCCTGGTCATGCTAAATTTAGTGGATGTCCAGTCGTTTGCTAGGATTTGTGCTTTAGGTTTTGTGTATAAGAGGCGGACCCAGTTGATATAATTTGGGCCGAAACCGAATTTGCGGAGAACTGCCCACAAGTACGACCACTCCACAGAATCGAAAGCTTTAGCGGTGTCAAGGCTAACCATGCAGCGGGTGCCTATGTTGTCATGTTGTGCCGATAAGTTCATGTATAGCCTGCTGGTATTGAGTGATGTATTTCTGCCAGGTATGAAACCGTATGGTCGTGATGTACCAGTGTGGCTATGATTCGGTTTAGTCGTATAGCTAATAATTTGGCTAAGATCTTTATATCCACCTGCAAGAGGGAGATTGGTCTATATGAATCGCGGAGGTGGGGGTCTTTTTCTGGTTTGGGTATGAGTGTAATTAGGGCATTGGACATGGACTCGGGTATGTCTTTCTTTTGGAACATTTCTTCATATAAGTGTGGTAGTTGAGGAGTGAGTACATCTATATAGTGGTTGTAAAATTCGATTGGCAGTCCGTCAGTGCCAGGGGATTTATGTCTGTGTAGGGTGGCTATAGCTGTTCTGATTTCTATTTCGGTTAACGGAGCTTCCAGCATTGCAAGAATATCTGAGGGAGTTATTGTTGGTAGCGGGATCGATTGGAGGTACTGTTGTGTTTGGGATTCAGTGTGTAGGGAGGTTGTTGTGTATAAATGTTTATAGTATTGTGCTAGATGTTCTGCCACTTCTTTGGGGTGGGTTAGGAGTATATTTTCAGCGGTTTGTATTGTAATTACTGTAGGGGGTTTCTGCTCCTGAATTACCATGTATGCCAGTAGTTTGCAGCATTTCTCTCCATGTTTGTAATAGTTGTGGCTTTGAAAGAGGAGTTTTTTCTTTGCTTTACTGATTTGGAGATTGTCTGTTATTCTAGATTGTTGTTTTAGAATTAGGGCGTTTTCTGGAGTGGGGTGTATTTGGAATTGTTTGATAACCTTTTCTAGGGCCTTTATAGCTGCGGATTCGGTCGAAGATGATTTTTTCTTAATACTGTTAATTACCTGTTTGAGGATCATTTTGGCATGGATTTTGAAAGATTCCCACACCATTAGCGGATTTGCTGTGTGGTTATTGGTGTTAAAATAGTTGCTCCACTCTAGGGACAGGTCTGGGTCTTCTGCTATCAGTTGTAACCAAAATGGGTTTAATTTCCATGTAGGGGGTGGGAGAGTTATTGCCCAATCTATTGTCACCCAACACGGGGCATAATCTGATAGGATTCTTGTGGAGTAGTTTACATCTATTAAGTATGGTGTAAGGTTTCTGGATAGTAATATCATATCCACTCTGGACAAGGTATCATACGAGGCAGAGGAGCACGAGTATATTATTTTATTGGGATGTTTATGCTTCCATGCATCTACAAGATTGACTGTGGGTAGTAGTTTACCTAATCTTGTGGTTGTGTTGGGTGGTGGAGACCAGGCTGAGTTATGTTGTCTGTCAAGTTGTAGGTCTAGTACCGTATTGAAATCGCCCAACCATATTGCGACCACAGTCGGGTGTTCTGCCATGAAGGCTAATCCTTCTTGTATTACCATCATTTGCAATGGAGGGGGAGTGTAACATGCGAGCAGTAATGTGGGTTTGTTGAATATGGTTGCATACAAGAAAACATATTTTCCCTGCCGATCCAGTCTCAAATCCAGGACCTCCAAGAGTAAGGTTTTTGCTATTAATAATGCAACCCCTCTAGATGAGGTTGTAAAGTTTGAATGGAAATACCAACCAATCCTTGTTTTTTTGAGTGAGCGGTCTGTTGGCCTACCAAATGAGTTTCAGTGAGGACTACAATTTGTGCTGTTTGTTTTTTAATGTGTTGGAAGATTGCGGCTCTCTTTATTTTATTTTGGAGTCCACGTACATTCCAACTTAAAAGTTTTATATTCAAAGTAATCTTTTTACCTTAGTTGGTTTGAGACTGGGTCGCTCAAGGAAGCAACATACATTAAACATTTTGAGGAATAAATTATGACTGTTAAAACCTGGTCTGGGCACCCCGTCGACAGCAGCATATTTCCCTATAACTCTCCCGGCTTTGCATTCCGTTTTGGATGCAAGCATTATCCCATTAACTTTAGGTAACTTTTTAATATACAGAAAATGATGTGAATTAAAACATATATATTGAAGCGGTTTCGCTAGGTGTGGAGTGATAGGAATATCACAGGTGTATATCTCAATGTCACGGGGAGGGAGCCCCGCTCCAGTTCAGTTTGTGTTCAAATCGGTATATTTTGTGTGGACTCTTTAGGACAGCCCCACATCTTTTAGTGACCGTTTTGACCTTGACACCTCGTGGGTGTAACTGTAGTATGCACAGGAGAGTCCGGTGGTTATATGTTTGGGGGTTAAACCTGTAGGTACAGAGGGATGGGTAAATCCATGTATCCATGGGGATAAATCTATGTTGGGGTTTTAGAATTATGTATTGATGGGTTACTTATCTGTCCGAGGTGTTCTTTACGGGTTTGGGGTTGTAGTTGGTCCGGTGTTTGAAGGAGGGTGTTTGAAGGAGGGTGTCTGTTATGGTGACTTTCTAGATACCTTGGTTCTGGGAAGCAGGCATGTTGCATTGTTCATGCTTGTCCAGCCAGGTTGAGGCCTCCTCTGGCATCGTGTAGAAGAATGTTTGTCCTCCTTCTGTGATCCTTAGGTATGACATGGAATATTTGACTTGACGTGCTCTTAGTCGGCGCTTGACGTCTGTGAATTTTGCACGTTGTTTTTGAATTTCAATGGAGAAGTCGGGATATATGGCTATTTGTGAGTCTTGGTATGGTATGTTTCTGGCTTCTCTGGTTAGGTGTAGAGCTGCATCTCTATCCTTATAATTCATCAATTTTGCAATTAATGTTCTAGGCGGTGCCCCGGGCGGGGCGGGGGGGGTCTAGTTGGGATGCCGTGGGCACGTTCCACTGTGAGTAGGGCCGAGAACTTCTCTTTACCGTATGTTTCTGTCAAAAAACACCCCCACAAGGCGTATGTTGTTGCGGCGTAGCCTATTTTCGAGGTCATCGTGGTGTGTCATAAGCATGTTGATGGCCGTTTGTTGGGAGCTGCGCGCCTGCTGTAGTGGAGGCACTGTGTCCTCTAGTGTGCTGGTGCGTTGCTCATCTCCCTTACCCTTTCTTGCCTTAGTAGTGAGACGTCGAGTTTTACTTCATCCATCTTGCTGGTAAGAGTGGTTTGGCAATGTGCAATTGCCTCAAGTATTTTTTCATTGGTGGGAGGTGGAGGTGGCTCCGGTGTCGGAGAGGCCTCCCTAGGTGTTTCTGGGGTATGTTGAGTTAGGCTGCCGTCCTTCTCCTCCTGGCGCCGAAACTTCTCCAGTTTAGCGAGAGCTTCTTGTGTGCGTTTAGGTTGCGGCATTTGGAAGCCGGTCACAATAGTTTGGTTACAAATGGTTAGTGTCCTGCACCTCTCTAGGCTGCTGGATCCTGTAGTGCACTGTCCCAAGCACTTTAGCTAGGTAAATCAAAAATTGGTATACAGGTGCTTCCAGACTGAAAAAGACTCCAAAGGATATCTTTGATGCTTTTATTGACACGACATGTTTCGGACAAGGTGTCCTTTATCAAGTGCTTCACACTTGATATCACACTTGATAAAGGACACCTTGTCCGAAACATGTAGTGTCAATAAAAGCATCAAAGATATCCTTTGGAGTCTTTTTCAGTCTGGAAGCACCTGTATACCAATTTTTGATTTACCCACCACAATAGTTTGGTTCAGCAGAACTTTAGTAGTAGTAGTGGGTAGATATTACGGGTGTTGATCCGATTTGGAGGATATTTACAGGATTTTGTGTGCGGAGCTCCTCCACCATGCATCTCACTCCATGATGCGCTAGGCCACGCCCCCTTCGGGGAATAAGTTTTAAGTTACTCTTGACAGTTTCTTTCATTATCTCTTAAAGAACCCTTAGCAACTTTTCCAGTAACTCTAGGGGTTTGAAAGAAAAGAGCTGCTATAAGAAACATGAGGACAAAAGCAGCAGAAATACCAACTTAAAAATCCCCCATGATTCACTTATTCAGGCACAAGCAGGTTAAAAAGGGACACTAAACTGGTAATTATAAGATTACCTAAAATCTGTTTCTATTATTCACAGGGATATAAGAACACGTATTCCCACCTCCCTGTGAATAATAGAATGCCCAGCGGACCCAGCTGAACTTACATTACCTGCGCTCCACTCATGGCTGCTCCTTAGCTGTTAGCCACGCTGCCCAAACACACACCTATCTTTTGTATTGGTGCGCATGTGCAGAAGATAGGTGCTCGGTTGGGACAGTGCTTTTGACAGCTCAGAAGGAGCCGAGTGGAGCACTGGTTAGCACCGGTTAGGTAAGTGTTGCAGTATGGCCTCTGAGTGACTTACCCGGGGCTGCTGATAATAATAAACCAACCACCTTTATACTTTACCTTGACCTTTTAACAATAAGAAACGCAACACCATAGCTTTGGTTGAAATATTTGGCCACAGCTTTATTAACATAACATCATATAACCATATTGTAACAAATGCCAGTGGTTGCCTGGCAACCTGCATGTATGACACGTACGAAACCATGAGTCTCCTGCTGACGGGTTGAAGCCAGCCTGCACCGTCAGCCACAAGCTGCTCCTTCCCATCAGCTTAACTGCCCAAGTAACAAATATCCCATACTGAACTGGAAATGCGTATAAATACTTACGCCACCGGCAGGGTCATTAATGATGGCCCTGTCGCCCCAGAATTCCCAGTGCAGCTTCAATGCCTTCTTGAAAGTCATTGTTAAGGATGTCTAGGCCAGATGTATTCTGTCTTTCCTTAAGAGGTTGGAGTTGTCTCCTTCTAATTCCCTATGCCGTATGGCAATACCGCCCATTTTCCTAACAAACGATGAGACAGTAGCATTCACCTTTCTTCTACATTTAGGACTTGGACCAAATAATTACTATGTTGCTAATAAGGCTAGAGCAGGTGGCTATGTCCTGTTTTATATCCCTTATGAGTAGAGATGTCCGAACTTCGAAAAATCCGGTCCGCGCGAGGATCCGCGGATTTTCGAAAAATCCGAAAATTCAAAAATCCGTGAGCGGACCCGTTAAAACGTATTAAAATTAAAGTTCGGCAAAATCCGCATTAAAAGTGGTCTAAATAGCCTTGGTAACGTACACTTAACCACTCAGGGACCTGGGTAATGGCCTTAGAAGCACGTATAAATGCCAACAATACCTAAAAAGTACAGTCCGCTAGCGTGACTTTAAAAAAACGGTATTTTTCGAAAATACGAGGATTCCCGTAAAAACGAGGATTTCCGTAAAAAAACAAGGCTTTCCGTAACTATGATAGCTGCCATTGGCTAATTTGGATCATGTGGCTTGCTCCGTCTTGAAAAATTTACACGAATTACTCGTTTTTACGAGTATTCTCGTAATTACGAGAATACTCGTAATTACGTTAATCCTCATAATTACGCGAATCCTCGTAATTACGAGGATCATCGGTTTTTCCGGATCCAGAAAGTATCGTAGATCCTCGTAATTACGGAGATACTCGTATTTTCGAAAATTTTCGTAAAAAAAAAAAATCCGCAGTTCGGAAGTTCGGAAGTCCGGAAAGTCCGGAATAATCCGCCGTTCGCGGACGGGAGAAATCCGCGGCGGATCCGGGTTCGGGTCCGCGAACCGGCCATCTCTACTTATGAGGTCAATGGTACACAGGCTACCCATATCATTGCCACCAGCATGAAAAATGATAACTTTTGGGCCCTGGGCCAACATGTTCATTTGTAAGACTTCTCTGTGTATTAGAAGGGGGCCTTGTTGGGCTGGTCATTGTTTGAGGTAATTGCGGATTGCTTCCACTGGGCAGGAACTCCCACCTATGGCCATAAGGGGAACAAGTTTTCCCTTTCCTAGCTGGTCCGTTTTTGAAAATTTTAAATGGACTTGCAAGGCATTGGTTCCTAGTGATATGTCAGTGACCTGTATACCCCCGGGGGTTTTTGTCGGTGGGGATACTAGCTCGCCTAGCCTAAAAGCCCCGTAAAGGGCTAAGCAGAACGCTGCTCTGAAGAGTAAGTTTTCAAAGGGTGAGTGGCAAATGAGTGGGAGGACATCTAGTAATTTATTCAGGAGCAGGAACGAGACAGGATGTCTTGTGTCCTTACGCCCTACCATTCGCTTCCATCCTTTTAGCAGCCTGCGTACCGCAAAGTCTTTCGTGACATCCTTCCCCCCGAAGAACTGGAATAGAAAGGACAGTGCTGCAGCAGATTACCTACTGTGTTGCCCGAAGCTCCCTGTTTTTGTCAGTCATACACAGTCTGCCTTGGTGGGTGCGTAAAGAGCATTTTACGGATTCCTGTGCCACCCAGCTACTCCAAATTCTAGCATAGGTGCTCTGCGTGCTTGGAGCTAAGGAGTTGGGGATTAAAGGGACCAAGCTTCTGAGGCCAGCTTCCGGGCATATCTTTCAGAATTCTTGTAGCTGACAACTGGAGAGGGCGTCAGCAATAGTATTGTCTATTCCTGCTATGTGGCTTGTCCTGAACCAGATATTATGCCTGAGACACATGTGGATTAGTTCTCTAAGCAGGACTACTATTGGCGGGGAGGAGGAGGTCTGGCTGTTAATAACCTGCACTACTGCTTTATTGTCGCACCAGAAGGTGTTGTGCCTGTTTTCAATTTCTTTTCCCCAGAGGTGTATTGCCACCACTATCGGAAGTAGTTCCAGGAAGGTTAAGTTTTTTTTAATATAGGTGTGCTTTGCTATTCGGCTGGCTATTTTTCTGAAACCCACTCCCTGTTCAGGACTGCTCCCAAACCAGCATCCGTGTGCAGTTGGAGGTCGTTGTTAGTTATCTCTACCTTCTGCCAGCATGACCTGCCAGTGTATTCCTTGAGGACACTCTGCCACACTTTTAGGTCCTCTCTCATCTGCCTGGATACCCTAATATTGTGGTGTGGGATTGTTACCCCCTTTGTGGCCAGTGATAATCTTCGGCAGAAGACTCGCCCCATTAGTAATACCCGACATGCAAACCAGGTGGCCTATTAACGATTGTAATTTTTTAAGGGTGATTTTTTTTTTGCCATGATGACCCTATCAACCAGTTGTGACAGTGCTGCTAACTTCTGCTCAGGTAGCCTGAAGACCATTGCCTCAGAATCTCGATTCCGAGGAACGTGAGGACTGTAGTCGGTCCTTCTGTTTTGTCTTCGGCGACCGGAGCCCCAAAGTATTCCATCACTGACCGGAAGGTGTTTAGAAGGTGTGAGCATACAGGAGAATCTGCGGGACCCACGAAGAGGAAGTCATCTAAATAGTGGATAGCGGAGAAATTTCCTGCCTGCTGAACCGTTGCCAATTCCAAGAAATAGCTAAATACTTCAAAGTAATATCAGGATTTGGCGCACCCCATGGGGAGAGCCATATCTACAAAGTAGCGGAGGCAACAGCCAAGCAGGTGGAAGCACTCTTTGTGTACTGGCAAAAGCCGAAATGCGGTTTGAATTTCGGTCTTCGCCATCATGGCACCCCTACCTGCCTGTCTAACCAAACAAAGGGCCTTATCAAACGATGCATAATGGACCCACGACTCTTCCTTATCGATCCCATCGTTTAGGGATGTCCATTTTGGCGTCGACAAATGGTGAATGAGGCGGTATTTTCCTGTTTCTTTTTTGGGGACCAAGCCTAGTGGCAATACTCTTAAGTTGTGTATGGGTTTTTTTTGAAGGGGCCTACCATTCTGCCTGCTTTTCCCAGACTAAGTCCTCCTGTATTTGTGCGGATTTTAAGCTATTTGAACTAAGGGGTTGCGAGTTGAAGCCCACCTGGAATCCAGACTGAATAATTTTGGCCTCACGACTATTGGGGTACCTGTCGAGAAAAGGGAGCATCCTTTCTTTGCTCACCGGTGTCATCGCCCTTGTGAGAATAGGGCATCGGACAGGCAGATCCTTGTTTGGCTTTCTTGAAGCATCTGATTGCTGGGTGGGCTCCGCCACAAAATGAACATTCGTGGCAGAACCTACATTACGAGAACCACCTTCAGTGTGACTCGTATAGCCAGCAAGTTCCCTTTTGCCCTGGATTAGCCGACGTCACGGAGTATGAGGCGCCGGCCCCGGATAGAAAGGGGGAGGTGTGGGGACGTGCTGGCGTCATTGTGAGGAGCCACAAACTCATGTCCTGGCAGTCCCATTTCATTGAGGTGCGGGCCGCATTTGCTTTCTGAATGGTCATCATAGCGAAGCCAGCATTGGCCCCCATATGTTCTGCAGACTCCCCATATTAGTAGCAAACAGGGCCGATCCTTTCTGGGGAACCATTCGCAGAGTACACTGGCATACACCGTAAACCTGTGAACCCAATTATTTATGGTTTTTGGCATTTCGGCTTTTTGTTTCTCCTCAGAATCGCTTTTAGGTTTTTTAGGGGGAGGGGGTCTGTCTACGGAGTCCTTTTCTACTTGTATAAAAGAGAATACATCTATGTATTGGCCACCCTATATCTTTTCTTTTATTGCTGGGTCAAAATGTTGTCCTAAAGGGGCAGATTCGCATAGTGATTCTGCGCCCCTTACCATGGGTCCAGGAGCAGGTGTCGCTGGAACCGTATTGGTATGGATGGGGGAGAGGGACGCTGCTTGGGCAACTGTACTGGGAGGGGCCATGTTAGTGATTATTGTGGCTTGAGGTGTTTCATAATCTGGGAGGAGGATTGTGTTGTCCTAACTGTTCTTGGGGGTTTTGTGTGCTATCGGTTGCTAATTGTGTATTAGGGGGAACATACCCTTTTTGTAGGACTTCTAATATTCTTCCTAAAGTCTGTGCTAACATACCTTCCATTCCTCCTTCACCTATCCCACTGCAAGCGCCACCCACTGCCTGTCCCTGTTCCCATACCCTACCCCAATTGTTCTCACCAGATCCTGATGCTTGGGTCACCATCTGGGTAGGAGGTTGTGTGAAGAGAGCTGCTGCATTAGTGGTTGTGTCCTGCTGGGGTGCGGCGGCGCTTCTGGGTGCTGTGCTGTCCTCCTGGTCCTTCTTGCCCTGTATCTGAGTCTCCCTGTGGTGCTGTGTGTTGGTGTCAGGTGGCGCTTGCCACTCCTCTTTTTTGTTTGGTGGCGGACCGGCGCCAAGCCTGGGCGTGTGGACCCCTTCCTCCATGCCTGCTGGCCTGCGTTCCGGAGCCTTGTTCTGGCTTCCTGGGTTGCCTAGGCTGCATCCAATATGGCCGCCATGATGTCATGAGTGTGCGTCGCGTGCGTGCGCCCGCCCGACATCGTCAGTGATGCAGCCGCTCCATTCCAGGGAAGCTGGGAGATCTGTACTTCCTGTGAAGGAGCCAGAAGCTGTGCTGCTGCCTCGTGGCGTGAGTCCCTGCCGCCATCTTGCCTTGCGGCGGCCATTGAAGGAGCCACGTTGGGAGGTTTTGTGGTGGATCCATTTGTCCATCGCTTGGGGCACCGCTGTATGTTGTAGGCAGTTGGAACTGCTGGGTTGTCGGCTGCTGGGATTTGATGCGGGGACTAATTTCTTCCTTGCTTCTCTCTGGTTGCTGTCTGGCCGTGCGGCAGTGTTGGAGCGGGCATCCCTTGATGTGGATGATATGCGGCGGCACACTTTCCCTCTTTGTTTGATGGGGGACTGGAGGATGCGTGGACGGCGTCCATTGCTCTTCTGGTGGGCCGCATGGGGATGGAGTCCTCTGTCCCAATCTGAGAATTAAAAGGTAAGTCCATCATGGGGGCCTGGGTATCTAATATGGATTTTTGTTCAGCCACTCCCCGTATTTGTAGGATTAGGGTCTCCAGGTTCGCTGTTTGGCTCATTGTTAGCTTAAATAATGGGCTGAAACAATTATCTTGCTCAGCTATTGTAAAAACTGGTTATATTTCCCAGAATTTGTTTATTTATACCCCCCCCACCCATCCCCTAGGTTATAGCCATTAAACAATAACCCTTATACATTGTATCGTTCTGACAACCAGCACCTTAGCTGTCCCAGAGGCCAAACCTTCTAATACCAATTGGTATATCACTCCTGTCCCTTCCCTGTGCTTTTAATTTTCATAGTGAGGTGGGAAAAGCATTCTCACCTCCCTGTGAATAATAGAAACAGATTTTATGTACTAACAGAGTAAATAAAATCTGTTAAGTGTCCCTTTAGGTCCTTATTAACAAAGATAGCATTTACAGTACCATCAAGTGTACTTTAAACAATGGGTTGCATAAGGGGGTACACTGAATCCACCCTAACAATAGCAACTATACATATACCTTCAGTGATGTCCCTAGGGTCTTAAGCACCTGGAAAAAAAGATCAGTCAGCTCATTCAGCAATGCAGCATGGCCAGGAACACTGGCAGCTCGGCTCTGGGTTCACTTTTGACAGTTTGAGCCACACTGTAAAGATCCACAGATGAATTTGAGTGTATTTTTAAAATATATATGAGATGCATGTATTAATCTGTCTGTTTGTTATTATAAATTATGGATTATGATGACTGAGAAAGACAGAAGTGAAAATCTATCATTATTTTCTATGTAGGGGTTCCCAAAACAAAAAAACTATTTCAAAGGTTAAGCAAGGATAAAAAGTTTGGAATAAAAAAGTTGAGAAACACTGCTCTACAGACTTATTATGCAATATTGTCATAGTTATAAGGATTTTTTACAGTAACTGTTAGTGATCAGTTCTGGTTGTGTGTAGAACTGCTGGATTCTAACTTGTCAGATCTGGCAGGCCTCTGGAATTTCGAAAGGTGAAACTTTGGTGAACTTTGTTAAATTGGGTTTGGAAAGGCAAAAATCTGTGTTGAATTTTTGCATTGAATTCATAAAAAAAATCTGCTAAAATTGAGTTTGAAGCAGATTTTCAGTTCCATGAATTTTCAAAAATTTCATGGAACACTGGATCTATGACTGGTAGGGTATTTTGAAATTTGTAACACATTTCATGGAAACCACTCCATAACTGTTGTATTCAATTAGATCAACTGGACTTGAATACAACAGATATACCATGACCTGGATGAATGAGAACCTTCACAAGCACTCCATAACTGGTTGGCGGGAGGGAGTGGCAGTCTGTGTATGGAGAAGCGAGGAAATAAGAGAAAAACCTTGCTTGCATCTCACACCCAAAATAATACCTACTTCTAACAAACTAGATTAAGGTTTAAGGAAATTCTTTAAATTGATCCTTGCCTTAGGCATAAACTGTATATCTAAGGGGGTGTGCAGTTCACTTCAAGAATGAGGAACTTTAAATAAATGCAATGTTCTGACAATAATTTTTTGGTCTAATATGAGTCCAGAAGGATCTTTGGATTCAGTACCCTTGTACACCCAGTTTCATATTCCAAAAGTGCACAAAAAGAAACTTTCCTGCTGGACCATTGCCCATTCCAAGAAGCTAAATACTTCAAAGTAATAACAGGATTTGGCGCACCCCATGGGGAGAGTCACATCTACGAAGTAGCGGTCCCAGAGGCAACAGCCCAGCAGGTGGAAGCACTCTTTGTGTACTGGCAAAAGCCGAAATGCGGATTTATTTCAGACTTGGCCATCATGGCACCCCATCCTGCTGTCTAACCAAACAAAGGGCCTTATCAAACGATGCATAATGGACCCGCGACTCTTCCTTATCGATCCCATCGTTTACGGATGTCCCTTTTGGCGTCGACAAATGGTGAATGAGGCGGTATTTTCCTGGTTCTTTTTTGGGGACCAAGCCTAGTGGCGATACTCTTAAGTTGTGTATGGGTTTTTTTGAAGGGGCCTGCCATTCTGCCTGCTTCCATTTCTTTGATTAACTTTCCCAGACTAAGTCCTCCTGTATTTGTGCGGATTTTAAGTTATTTGAACTAAGGGGTTGCCAGTTGAAGTGAAATGGAATCCAGAAGCCCACCTGGAATCCGGACTGAATAATTTTGGCCTCACGACTATTGGGGTACCTGTCGAGAAAAGGGAGCATCCTTCTTTGCTCACCAGTGTCATCGCCCTTGTGAGAATAGGGCATCGGACAGGCAGATCCTTGTTTGGTTTCTTGAAGCATCTGATTGCTGGGTGGGCTCCGCCACAAAATGAACATTCGTGGCAGAACCTACATGACGAGAACCACCTACAGTGTGACTCGTTGTATAGCCAGCAAGTTCCCTTACTCCCTGGATTAGCCGACGTCCCGGAGTATGAGGCGCCGGCCCTGGATAGAAAGGGGGAGGTGTGGGGACGTGCTGGCGTCATTGTGAGGAGCCACAAGCTCATGTCCTGGCAGTCCCATTTCATTGAGGTGCGGGCCGCCATTTGCTTTCTGAATTGGTCATCATAGCGAAGCCAGCATTGGCCCCCATATGTTCTGCGGGCTCCCCATATTAGTTCTAAGTAGCAAAACAGGGCCGATCCTTTCTCGGGGAACCATTCGCAGAGTACACTGGCATACACCGTAAACCCGTGAGCCCAATTATTTATGGTTTTTGGCATTTTGGCTTTTTGTTTCTCCTCAGAATCGCTTTTAGGTTTTTTAGGGGGAGGGGGTCTGTCTACTTGTATAAAAGAGAATACATCTATGTATTGGCCATCCCATATCTTTTCTTTTACTGCTGGGTCAAAATGTAGTCCTAAAGGGGCAGATTCGCATAGTGATTCTGCGCCCCTTACCATGTGTCCAGGAGCAGGTGTCACTGAATTTGTTTATTTATACCCACCCCCACCCATCCCCTAGGTTATAGCCATTAAACAATAACCCCTTATACATTGTATCGTTCTGACAACCCAGCACCTTAGCTGTCCCAGAGGCCAACATACCTTCTAATACCAATTGGTATATCACTCCTGTCCCTTCCCTGTGCTTTTAATTTTTCATAGTGAGGTGGGAATAAGCATTCTCACCTCCCTGTGAATAATAGAAACAGATTTTATGTACTTAACAGAGTAAATAAAATCTGTTAAGTGTCCCTTTAAGGTCCTTATTACAAAAGATAGCATTTACAGTAGGCATCAAGTGTACTTTAAACAATGGGTTGCATAAGGGGGTACACTGAATCCACCTAACAATAGCAACTATACAATATACCTTCAGTGATGTCCCTAGGGTCTTAAGCACCTGGAAAAAAAAGATCAGTCAGCTCATTCAGCAATGCAGCATGGCCAGGAACACTGGCAGCTCCGGCTCTGAGTTCATTTTGACAGTTTGAGCCACACTGTAAAGATCCACCAGATGAATTTGAGTGTATTTTTAAAAATATATATAGAGATGCATGTATTAATCTGTCTGTTGTATTTATATAAATTATGGATTATGATGACTGAGAAAGACAGAAGTGAAAATCTATCATTATTTCTATGTAGGGGTTCCCAAAACAAAAAAACTATTAGCCGACGTCCCGGAGTATGAGGCGCCGGCCCTGGATAGAAAGGGGGAGGTGGGTTGGACGTGCTGGCGTCATTGTGAGGAGCCACAAGCTCAGGCCTGGCAGTCCCATTTCATTGAGGTGCGGGCCGCCATTTGCTTTCTGAATTGGTCATCATAGCGAAGCCAGCATTGGCCCCCATATGTTCTGCAGACTCCCCATATTAGTAGCAAAACAGGGCCGATCCTTTCTCGGGGAACCATTCGCAGAGTACACTGGCATACACCGTAAACCTGTGAACCCAATTATTTATGGTTTTTGGCATTTCGGCTTTTTGTTTCTCCTCAGAATCGCTTTTAGGTTTTTTAGGGGGAGGGGGTCTGTCTACGGAGTCCTTTTCTACTTGTATAAAAGAGAATACATCTATGTATTGGCCACCCTATATCTTTTCTTTTATTGCTGGGTCAAAATGTAGTCCTAAAGGGGCAGATTCGCATAGTGATTCTGCGCCCCTTACCATGTGTCCAGGAGCAGGTGTCGCTGGAACCGTATTGGTATGGATGGGGGGAAGGGACGCTGCTTGGGCAACTGTACTGGGAGGGGCCATGTTAGTGATTATTGTGGCTTGAGGTGTTTCTATAATCTGGGAGGAGGATTGTGTTGTCCTAACCTGTTCTTGGGGGTTTTGTGTGCTATCGGTTGCTAATTGTGTATTAGGGGGAACATACCCTTTTTGTAGGACTTCTAATATTCTTCCTAAAGTCTGTGCTAACATACCTTCCATTCCTCCTTCACCTATCCCACTGCAAGCGCCACCCACTGCCTGTCCCTGTTCCCATACCCTACCCCAATTGTTCTCACCAGATCCTGATGCTTGGGTCACCATCTGGGTAGGAGGTTGTGTGAAGAGAGCTGCTGCATTAGTGGTTGTGTCCTGCTGGGGTGCGGCGGCGCTTCTGGGTGCTGTGCTGTCCTCCTGGCTCCTTCTTGCCCTGTATTCCTGAGTCTCCCTGTGGTGCTGTGTGTTGGTGTCAAGGTGGCGCTTGCCACTCCTCTTTTTCTGTTTGGTGGCGGACCGTGCGCCAAGCCTGGCGCGTGTGGACCCCTTCCTCCATGCCTGCTGGCCTGCGTTCCGGAGCCTTGTTCTGGCTTCCTGGGTTGCCTAGGCTGCATCCAATATGGCCGCCATGATGTCATGATGTTGCGTCGCGTGCGTGCGCCCGCCCGACATCGTCATGTGATGCAGCCGCTCCATTCCAGGGAAGCTGGGAGATCTGTACTTCCTGTGAAGGAGCCAGAAGCTGTGCTGCTGCCTCGTGGCGTGAGTCCCTGCCGCCATCTTGCCTTGCGGCGGCCATTGAAGGAGCCATCGTTGGGAGGTTTTGTGGTGGATCCATTTGTCCATCGCTTGGGGCACCGCTGTACTGTTGTAGGCAGTTGGAACTGCTGGGTTGTTGCAGGCTGCTGGGATTTGATGCGGGGACTAATTTCTTCCTTGCTTCTCTCTGGTTGCTGTCTGGCCGTGCGGCAGTGTTGGAGCGGGCATCCCTTGATGTGGATGATATGCGGCGGCACACTTTCCCTCTTTTGTTTGATGGGGGACTGGAGGATGTCGTGGACGGCGTCCATTGCTCTTCTGGTGGGCCGCGATGGGGATGGAGTCCTCTGTCCCAATCTGAGAATTAAAAGGTAAGTCCATCATGGGGGCCTGGGTATCTAATATGGATTTTTGTTCAGCCACTCCCCGTATTTGTAGGATTAGGGTCTCCAGGTTCGCTGTTTGGCTCATTGTTAGCTTAAATAATGGGCTGAAACAATTATCTTGCTCAGCTATTGTAAAAACTGGTTATATTTCCCAGAATTTGTTTATTTATACCCACCCCCACCCATCCCCTAGGTTATAGCCATTAAACAATAACCCCTTATACATTGTATCGTTCTGACAACCCAGCACCTTAGCTGTCCCAGAGGCCAACATACCTTCTAATACCAATTGGTATATCACTCCTGTCCCTTCCCTGTGCTTTTAATTTTTCATAGTGAGGTGGGAATAAGCATTCTCACCTCCCTGTGAATAATAGAAACAGATTTTATGTACTTAACAGAGTAAATAAAATCTGTTAAGTGTCCCTTTAAGGTCCTTATTAACAAAGATAGCATTTACAGTAGGCATCAAGTGTACTTTAAACAATGGGTTGCATAAGGGGGTACACTGAATCCACCTAACAATAGCAACTATACAATATACCTTCAGTGATGTCCCTAGGGTCTTAAGCACCTGGAAAAAAAAGATCAGTCAGCTCATTCAGCAATGCAGCATGGCCAGGAACACTGGCAGCTCCGGCTCTGGGTTCACTTTTGACAGTTTGAGCCACACTGTAAAGATCCACCAGATGAATTTGAGTGTATTTTTAAAAATATATATAGAGATGCATGTATTAATCTGTCTGTTGTATTTATATAAATTATGGATTATGATGACTGAGAAAGACAGAAGTGAAAATCTATCATTATTTTCTATGTAGGGGTTCCCAAAACAAAAAAACTATTTCAAAGGTTAAGCAAGGATAAAAAGTTTGGAATAAAAAAGTTGAGAAACACTGCTCTACAGACTTATTATGCAATATTGTCATAGTTATAAGGATTTTTTACAGTAACTGTTAGTGATCAGTTCTGGTTTGTGGGTAGAACTGCTGGATTCTAACTTTGTCAGATCTGGCAGGCCTCTTGGAATTTCGAAAGGTGAAACTTTGGTGAACTTTGTTAAAGTTGGGTTTTGGAAAGGCAAAAATCTGTGTTGAATTTTTGCATTGAAATTCATAAAAAAAATCTGCTAAAATTGAGTTTGAAGCAGATTTTCAGTTCCATGAATTTTCAAAAATTTCATGGAACCACTGGATCTATGACTGGTAGGGTATTTTGAAATTTGTAACACATTTCATGGAACCACTCCATAACTGTTGTATTCAATTAGATCAACTGGACTTGAATACAACAGATATACCATGAACTGGATGAATGAGAACCTTCACAAGCACTCCATAACTGGTTGGCAGGGAGTGGCAGTCTGTGTATGGAGAAGCGAGGAAATAAGAGAAAAACCTTGCTTGCATCTCACACCCACAAATAATACCTACTTCTAACAAACTAGATTAAGGTTTAAGGAAATTCTTTAAATTGATCCCTGCCTTAGGCATAAACTGTATATCTAAGTGGGGTGTGTGCAGTTCACTTTAAGAATGAGGAACTTTAAATAAAATGCAATGTTCTGACAATAATTTTTTGGTCTAAATATGAGTCCAGAAGGATCTTTGGATTCAGTACCCTTGTACACCCACGTTCATATTCCAAAAGTGCACAAAAAGAAACTTTCCTGCTGGACCATTGCCCATTCCAAGAAGCTAAATACTTCAAAGTAATAACAGGATTTGGCGCACCCCATGGGGAGAGTCACATCTACGAAGTAGCGGTCCCAGAGGCAACAGCCCAGCAGGTGGAAGCACTCTTTGTGTACTGGCAAAAGCCGAAATGCGGATTTATTTCAGACTTGGCCATCATGGCACCCCATCCTGCCTGTCTAACCAAACAAAGGGCCTTATCAAACGATGCATAATGGACCCGCGACTCTTCCTTATCGATCCCATCGTTTACGGATGTCCCTTTTGGCGTCGACAAATGGTGAATGAGGCGGTATTTTCCTGGTTCTTTTTTGGGGACCAAGCCTAGTGGCGATACTCTTAAGTTGTGTATGGGTTTTTTTGAAGGGGCCTGCCATTCTGCCTGCTTCCATTTCTTTGATTAACTTTTCCCAGACTAAGTCCTCCTGTATTTGTGCGGATTTTAAGTTATTTGAACTAAGGGGTTGCCAGTTGAAGTGAAATGGAATCCAGAAGCCCACCTGGAATCCGGACTGAATAATTTTGGCCTCACGACTATTGGGGTACCTGTCGAGAAAAGGGAGCATCCTTTCTTTGCTCACCAGTGTCATCGCCCTTGTGAGAATAGGGCATCGGACAGGCAGATCCTTGTTTGGCTTTCTTGAAGCATCTGATTGCTGGGTGGGCTCCGCCACAAAATGAACATTCGTGGCAGAACCTACATGACGAGAACCACCTACAGTGTGACTCGTTGTATAGCCAGCAAGTTCCCTTACTCCCTGGATTAGCCGACGTCCCGGAGTATGAGGCGCCGGCCCTGGATAGAAAGGGGGAGGTGTGGGGACGTGCTGGCGTCATTGTGAGGAGCCACAAGCTCATGTCCTGGCAGTCCCATTTCATTGAGGTGCGGGCCGCCATTTGCTTTCTGAATTGGTCATCATAGCGAAGCCAGCATTGGCCCCCATATGTTCTGCGGGCTCCCCATATTAGTTCTAAGTAGCAAAACCAGGGCCGATCCTTTCTCGGGGAACCATTCGCAGAGTACACTGGCATACACCGTAAACCCGTGAGCCATTATTTATGGTTTTTGGCATTTTGGCTTTTTGTTTCTCCTCAAATCGCTTTTAGGTTTTTTAGGGGGAGGGGTCTGTCTACTTGTATAAAAGAGAATACACTCGTATGGCCATCCCTATCTTTTCTTTTACTGCTGGGTCAAAATGTAGTCCTAAAGGGGCAGATTCGCATAGTGATTCTGCGCCCCTTACCATGTGTCCAGGAGCAGGTGTCACTGAATTTGTTTATTTATACCCACCCCCACCCATCCCCTAGGTTATAGCCATTAAACAATAACCCCTTATACATTGTATCGTTCTGACAACCCGCACCTTAGCTGTCCCAGAGGCCAATACCTTCTAATACCAATTGGTATATCACTCCTGTCCCTTCCCTGTGCTTTTAATTTTTCATAGTGAGGTGGGAATAAGCATTCTCACCCCCTGTGAATAATAGAAACAGATTTTATGTACTTAACAAGTAAATAAAATCTGTTAAGTGTCCCTTTAAGGTCCTTATTAACAAAGATAGCATTTACAGTGCATCAAGTGTACTTTAAACAATGGGTTGCATAAGGGGGTACACTAATCCACCTAACAATAGCAACTATACAATATACCTTCATGATGTCCCTAGGGTCTTAAGCACCTGGAAAAAAAAAGATCAGTCAGCTCATTCAGCAATGCAGCATGGCCGGAACACTGGCAGCTCCGGCTCTGAGTTCACTTTTGACAGTTTGAGCCACACTGTAAAGATCCACCAGATGAATTTGAGTGTATTTTTAAAAATATATATAGAGATGCTCATGTATTAATCTGTCTGTTGTATTTATATAAATTATGATTATGATGACTGAGAAAGACGAAGTGAAAATCTTCATTATTTTCTATGTAGGGTTCCCAAAACAAAAAAACTATTAGCGGACGTCCCGGAGTATGGGCGCCGGCCCTGGATAGAAAGGGGGAGGTTGTGGGGACGTGCTGGCGTCATTGTGAGGAGCCACAAGCTCATGTCCTGGCAGTCCCATTTCATTGAGGTGCGGGCCGCCATTTGCTTTCTGAATTGTCATCATAGCGAAGCCAGCATTGGCCCCCATATGTTCTGCGGCCTCCCCATATTAGTTCTAATAGCAAAACGGGCCGATCCTTTCTCGGGGAACCATTCGCAAGTACACTGGCATACACCGTAAACCCGTGACCCCAATTATTTATGGTTTTTGGCATTTTGGCTTTTTGTTTCTCCTCAGAATCGCTTTTAGGTTTTTTAGGGGGAGGGGGTCTGTCTACTTGTATAAAAGAGAATACATCTATGTATTGGCCATCCCATATCTTTTCTTTTACTGCTGGGTCAAAATGTAGTCCTAAAGGGGCAGATTCGCATAGTGATTCTGCGCCCCTTACCATGTGTCCAGGAGCAGGTGTCACTGAAAATGTATTGGTATGGACGGGGGGAAGGGACGCTGCTTGGGCCACTGTACTTGGAGGGGCCATGTTTGTGATTATTGCGGCTGGAGGTGTTTCAATAATCTGGGAGGAGGATTGCGTTCTCCTAACCGGTTATTGGAGGTTTTGTGTGCTATCGGTTGCTTATTGCGTATTAGGGGGAACATACCCTTTTTGTAGGACTTCTAATATTCTTCCTAAAGTCTGTGCTAACACACCTTCCATTCCTCCCACACTTATCCCACTGCTAGCGCCACCCACTGCCTGTCCCTGTTCCCATACCCTGCCCCATCCTAATGCTTGGGTCACCATCTGGGTAGGAGGTTGTGTGAAGAGAGCTGCTGCATTAGCGGTTGTGTCCTGCTGGGGTGCGGCGGCGCTTCTGGGTTCTGTGCTGTCCTCCTGGCTCTTTCTTGCCCTGTATTCCTGAGTCTCCCTGTGGTGCTGTGTGTTGGTGCCAAGGTGGCGCTTGCCACTCCTCTTTTGCTGTCTGGTGGCGGACCGTGCGCCTAGCCAGGCGCATGTGGACCCGCTCCTCCATGCCTGCTGGTTCCGGTGTGCAGGACGGGATATGCTGCCCCCACTGTGTTCCGGAGCGTTATTCCGGTTTCCTGGGTTGCCTGGGCTGCATCCAATATGGCCGCCATGATGTCATGATGTTGCGTCGTGTGCGTGCGCACGCCGTTATCGTCATGTGATGCAGCGGCTCTGTTCCAGGGAAGCTGGGAGATCTGTACTTCCTGTGAAGGAGCTGGAAGCTGTGCTGCTGCCTCGTGGCGTGAGTCCCTGCTGCCATCTTGCCTTGCGGCGGCCATTGAAGGAGCCATCGTTAGGAGGTTCTGTGGTGGATCCATTTGTCCGTCGCTTGGGGCTTGTAGGCAGTTGGAACCGCTGGGTTGTTGCAGGCTGCTGGGATTTGACGCGGGGTCTGATTTCTTCCTTCCTTGCTTCTCTCTGGTTGCTGTCTGACCGTGCGGCATTGTTGGAGCGGGCATCCCTTGATGTGGATGATATGCGGCGGCGCTCTTTCCCTCTTGTGTTTGATGGGGGACTGGGGCTGAGACAGCCTTTAGGATGGCGTGGACAGCATGCAGCATGGCCAGGAACACTGGCAGCTCCGGCTCTGGGTTCACTTTTGACAGTTTGAGTCACACTGTAAAGATCCACCAGATGAATTTGAGTGTATTTTTAAAAATATATATATAGAGATGCATGTATTAATCTGTTGTATTTATATGAATTATGGATTATGATGACTGAGAAAGACAGAAGTGAAATCTATCATTAGTTTTCTATGTAGGGTTCCAAAACAAAAAACTATTCAAAGTAACAGGATAAAAAGTTTGGAATAAAAAAGTTGAGAAACACTGCTCTACAGACTTATTATGCAAATGTCATAGTTATAAGGAATTTTTTACAGTAACTGTTAGTGATCAGTTCTGGTTTTGTGGGTAGAACTGCTGGATTCTAACTTTGTCAGATCTGGCAGGCCTCTTGGAATTTCGAAAGGTGAAACTTTGTGAACTTTGTTAAAATTGGGTTTTGGAAAGGCAAAAATCTGTGTTGTTTTTGCATTGAAATTCATAAAAAAAATCTGCTAAAATTGAGTTTGAAGCAGATTTTCAGTTCCATGAATTTTCAAAATTTCATGGAACCACTGGATCTATGACTGGTAGGGTATTTTGAAATTTGTAACACCATTTCATGGAACCACTCCATACTGTTGTATTCAATTAGATCAACTGGACTTGAATACAACAGATATACCATGACCTGGATGAATGAGAACCTTCACAAGCACTCCATAACTGGTTGGCAGGGAGTGGCAGTCTGTGTATGGGAAAGCGAGGAAAAAGAGAACCTTGCTTGCATCTCACACCCACAAATAATACCTACTTCTAACAAACTAGATTAAGGTTTAAGGAAATTCTTTAATTGATCCCTGCCTTAGGCATAAACTGTATATCTAAGTGGGGTGTGTGCAGTTCACTTTAAGAATGAGGAACTTTAAATAAAATGGTGGCAGGGAGTGGCATTCTGTGTATGGAGAAGCGAGGAAATAAGAGAAAAACCTTGCTTGCATCTCACACCCACAAATAATACCTACTTCTAACAAACTAGATTAAGGTTAAGGAAATTCTTTAAATTGATCCCTGCCTTAGGCATAAACTGTATATCTAAGTGGGGTGTGTGCAGTTCACTTTAAGAATGAGAACTTTAAATAAATGCATGTTCTGACAATAATTTTTGGTCTAATATGAGTCCAGAAGGATCTTTGGATTCAGTACCCTGTACACCCACTGTCATAGTTCCCAAAAGTGCACAAAAAGAAACTTTCCTGTTTGGATTTCCAATCGTGTCAGTGATAGGGGGCCCTACTGAGCATGTCTGTTAATTTGTGGATGAAATGCTTTGGCCCTTTATACCCACTTTAAGCTAATTTGTTTGCTCAGGAAAATTAGTAGTATTACCATGGACATTGAGGGATTATACTCCTCTATCCCTCATGCGATTGGAATCCAGGCGGCAAGATCCTTTGTTGAGACAAGGGGTGAGAGGTATACCCAGCATACCCAATTTGTGATTTATCTTTTAACTTTAATGTTGGAAAACAATATATTTTTTTTTCAATGGAAAATTTTAACTGCAAATGAGGAGGACCATGATGGGGGCTGCCTGTGCTCCGACATACGCCTGCCTCAATCTTGGCCACTGGGAAAATAAAGTTGTAAGTGAGGTCATCTCAGACCTGAAGGAGGGGGAAGAGGTCTTCCTATGTCTATGCGTGGATGACGTCCTGCTCCTCTGGAAAGGATCTGTGGGTGGCTTAACTAGTTTTATAAAACACAATGATTGTAACATCACTCTCACATATGAATATAGTTAAATGTCAGTTAACTTTCTGGATCTCACAATATTTTAAAATAGTAACACCTTAGAGAACAAAACATTTAAAGGACATGTACACTGTAAAAATAATTTTAGATAACTGCATAGCTATAGCTGTAAATATAAAGTTTTTTTTTTTTGTTCTAATAGCCTCCCATACACTACTACCTTTACTGTTTGAAACTTGCTGGCTTCCTGCTCTACTTTAATCACGTTTTTGGGACTGCCCCCATGAGATTGTCTATATGTACATCATTTCCCTTGCCAAGTAACATCACAGACGTTTCCCTCGTGCACGCAGTCAATGAGTGCACACACACCGACGATGATATTGCATGAGCCGGCTATAAAACAAATCTCACGCCTTAATCCAAAAAATAAGCGAGGAAGGTTTCTTATAGTGGACGTGTGTGATGATGTCATTGGCGCGCGCACACATGCATGCAAGTGAAGTGCCTGTGATGTTACTTGGGAAAGGAAAGGAAATTATGTACAATCTCATGAAAGCTATCCCAAAAATGTAATAAAAGTTGAGCAATAGTTAAGGTTTGTATCGTGTTAGCCATAAGTAAGAGAATAAAAGTTGTGATACCTTTTATTGACTAACTAGACAACAAAAATAGCCTGATGAAGGGGGCTTAGGACTCCTGAAAGCTTGCTATTTTTGTTGTCTAGTTAGCTAATAAAAGGTATTACATCTCTACTTTTATTCTCTAAAGTGGAGCAGGAAACCAGCCAAGATTCAAGCAGTATGGGAGACTATTAGATTAAAAAAAAAACGTTATATTTAAAGCCACAGCTATCCAGTAAGCTACAGTTATCTTTATAGTGTACATATCCTTTAGAAAAGACACAGCGGTGAATTCACTGCTACTAGCGTCAAGCCATCATCCTCCAAACTTTATAAGAGGCATCCCAACTGGTCAATCCTATTGGATCAAACATAACTGCTTAACAGAAGATATTCTTGCCCAGCAATATTCAGGCTCTAAGAAAAACAGTAAAGGGATCAGATTAATTTAGTTTAAATTAAGTTGAGAAAACCCGTAAAGAAACGTTGGGCCCTTCTGTCGGATGATAAAGAATAGCTTCAGCAATTTCCCTAGCATGATAGCAAGAAGGGACCCTAATCTTTGGGATAGGCTTTCCCCAAGTCATTTTACTGAACCAATAAAAACTGGATGCAAACGGCTCAATGATCAAAGAATGGAAGGGAATAAATGTTGTGGCAAATGTAAATTATGTCTGTTGATGCAACAGGTGTCTAATTGTAAGGGAAGAGATGGTATAGAATGGAGGATCAAGCAATATATTTTTTGTACCACAAATCAAGTGATATACTTGATTACATGTGAGTGTGACATGTCAACCCCAAAACTAAAATTTAACCCACTGCTAGCCCCACTGTGTAGTTTAAAAATATCCTTACCTTACATCTTATGTTCCTTATGTGTTCTCCTGCAATGCGTGTCCAAAGTCCAGGAAACTAAAGTAGGTGTCTTCCTGTTCATAAGGTATTTGCCTCCTACTTGTCCTCTGAGAGGACAGTGGCATGTGCAGGGGAGCCCTCCTCCCCCCCCGCCTCCCTCCTGATCCTTCCATGGCTGCCCTTCACCTAGCGTAAAACGGTTTATATATAATGTAGGGCATCACTTCCCACCTAAACCGCTATATTAGATTGCTAAAAAATTAATCCGCACTCTGCTTACAGCCCTTTGCTCCCGCAGCGCTCTACATTGACAGCAGCCCTATCTGTGATTGGCTGCCTCTCAGCCAATCACAAATACTGCTGCCAGTCCGGCCCCCTGCTTGTAGTTTGGACAAACAGAGGGCAATATCAGAGCCCTGCAGGTAAAATTCAGCTTATTTTTTTAGCAATCTAATATAGTGGTTGGGGGTGGGAAGCAATGCCCTACATTAAATTAAAAAAAGTATTTAGAGGGTGGAGTTACCCTTTAAAATGAAGATATTGGAGTATGATAGAGCTGTTTGCAAAAAAGATGTGGAGAGGTCAAGTGTTGCTGGACATATATCAGAAGGCAAAATGGACTTTCTGTGAAATAGAAGTTGCATCATTAGGAATAAGAAATGGGACCTTGACAAAAAGTTGCTTCAGATCAGAGCTCAGAGGAACCTTCTTTGGATTTATTGAAATTAATGAGCCCTTTAAGCTCTAATGAGGAGTTGCAATTTACATGTTTCTTCTAATGAGTTGTACTAAGGGTTAATCGCCATGAGTGGATATGGGTAGTTTTTCACAATCTATTGATATTGATGAAGTACTATTAAAGGGGAAACGTGGTCCAAAAATGACTTTAGGTAAATTGATAGGAATTGTTCTCCTGAGAATTTTTGCAATTTATTTTTATTGTTTATTTTGCATAGTTCTGAAGATATTTACATTTTTGTGTGTGATATGGCAGCAGCCTCACCAGGTCCCCTTGCAGCCCCCCCTGGTCCCTCCCACTCATAGACCCCATGGCCCCTCCATTTGCAGGCCCCCCTTGGCCCCTTCCCTTACAGCCCCATGTAGTCCCGCTCACTCACGGATGCCTTAGCCCTGCCAACTCGTGGGTGCCTTAGCCCCGCCTACTCGTGGGTGCTGTGGTCCCGTCCACTCATGGGTGCCGTGGGCCACTCAGACCCCCCTCCCTCCTACAGAAAACTGTGAAAACAGCCTTTTCAAAAACAGGGGGTTTTCGAATTTAACTGTAAATTAGAAATTCGAAAATTCGAAAACTGACCCATAGAAGTCTATGGGAGAAAATAATTTGTAAGTTTTTATCAATTTTAAGGATGAAATAGTAATAGTAAGTTACTGTAAATAACATAGGGACCTTGGGGAATGGTCTGGAGAACCCATAAATATAACCAAAACTTATTTAGAAACTATATTTCCTCTCAATCAGGTTTTTTTTGAGCTTCTGCATTCTATTTTCAAGGGTTACCGAAATCGAACGCTACTTTTGAGGTTACCGATATTACAAATTCGAGGGTTACCAAAATCGGCTTGTACATTCCAGGGTTACCGAAATCGAACGCTACTTTCGAGGGTTAACGATATTACAAACGTTTTCTACTAATTTTAATCTTCGATAATCATCTACTTTCGATTTAGATAATCATCCACTTTCGATTTTCAATAAAAATCGATAACTCGGAAAATTCGGGTTTCGTAAATTCCGGGAGTTCCGAAAGTTTCGTCGGGACTTTGAAAGCCTTGGATTCGATTCGAAACTGGGTTCTATTAGAACCCACAGTACATCTCTACTGAAGTCTGAGGCGGCGAGGTGGAGAATCAGTCTTAAGAATGTCACATGTCAACCTCCCATTCATTAACTTTCTGGTCAGTGGTTTCTTAATATTTATCATTTCTTTCTCGGGCTGTACAGCATGTAGAGAGGTTGTTGATGGCTCGTTTTAAAGGTAAGAAACTGGCCTTTCTTTTAAACTCAACTTGTTTGGAGACAACAGTTCTCCTTTAATTGATATCCTGTTAGCCTTAAGATATTAGGGCTAAGTCTCAAACAATTATACAAGACCAACCAACATGGGCATTAAAAATGAAGCATTAACAGAGAGATTCAATTAAAGTTCTTATTTTTTGAAATGGTGCTAATTTTGCCCCAAACAATCAGATGAAAGCTAACTTCTGATTGGTTAAGGCCAAAATTGCTCAATTTTTAACAATAAGAACTTTTATTGAATCTGCCTGTAAGTATAAACAATTGTGAGTAATTAACTGGAAATTTTTATTTGCTTTATTAATGCAGTTGCAGATAATTGTTGAAGGCTAATTTGGTGATGTAATATATATACAATCTCAATGCACTATCCTTAATTTACCATTGGTGTGTGCTATCCCTATGGGACGGTGCTAGGGATATACAATCTATAAAAAAAAAAACACTACACAGGACAAAAGATGTCCTCCAAAGTATCCCAGAGTAAGCACTCACACACTTTACAAAAATATTTACTGACACAAAAAATCAGTGCATCGCTGTGCTAACAATACACCCCCTCCCCTAAATAACAATCTTAAAAGATCTTAATTAACAGTCTTAAACTGTGCGTCCACGGTATGTAGCTAAAACATTTAAAAAATTTAAATATCTAAATATACAGAGCCAAGGGCTGGAAAAGTACTTTGTCCCACGGGAGGCAGCCACCTAGCCACAGAAATAGGAGAAATTAGCAAGCTTCAAATGGCTTGTGTGGGGTTAGCTGGCAAGGAACCCCCATCAAAATTATTCTCACAGCTTTGGGCAATTTCAGCTTGCCCAACAGGCTTTCAGGTCCATGCTGGTCAAAGAAAACGAGCTGATACTCCAAAATAATTGAGTTTTTATTAGACCGTATGCTGCACAATATTCAGTGAAATATTGCTGATGCAGCATGTTCATGCTGTCCCAATCTGAACTGGAGGGTAATGGGTAATACTGATGCAGACCAATCCATCTGTTTGTTAAGGCTCGTACACACGCTCGATTTCTGAGCGAGGAACGACCCCCGACTGCCGTTCCTCGCTTGTAAATGCGAACCTTTACTTTTATCAAAATGGCCTTACTGAGGGCAACCAGCAGGGCAGCTCCTGTTAAAAGTCAAACTTTTAATCATATCTCTAATTTAAGGGCTCACCTCCGTTTTACAGGGTAACCCTTTTGAAATTACACCACCTTTTCCTAGGGCTCACCTCTGGGACGTCACAGGCCTTTGATGTCCTTTGCTAAAAAATAAATAAACGAGACCATCCTCACAAATATGGAGGGATGTCACTACAAAGCCCAGGGGTCATTCTGTGATTTTAACCAGGGCAGCTCCAAACTATTTAATCCCAGAGGACACAAACTGGACCAGCACACCTCTGTCCCCAGAGCAGTATTCGCTCGCAAACCATTTGCAGGTAGGTACCCCTTCTACCCCTTCTTCTTGCACATATCCTATCCAAAATTGTGATGGACAGTTGTGAAAGGACTTGCTTCTCATATACCCAGTTTGGTTCCCCAAAACCCAGCCACTGATAGTGGGACAGAAGTTATCATTGGCCATAACTGCAGAGTGCTTCCACCATTCTCCAGACCTGTTGTCCAAACTGCCACAGTTCAAACCACTTTTTTTCCTGCGTCCAGCAGCTTTCCACATACCCGAACAGCTTGATTGACTCCACCTTGCGTCACATAACTATTATAAAAAAAAAAAAAAATCTGATGCATTTTTATCCCAGTTTGTGGGGAAGGAATCCTAATTTGAACAACCCAGTGCATTGTAGGGGGCCTTAGAATTTCACTCCGGTTAAACTTCTACTACACTTAAATCTTATTGTTCAGCGTTGAAACTTATAAATCCTGAATTGACTACCATCTCTCTACATACCCTCCAACAGTACCGATTTGGCCGGTATTGTACCGTTTTTAAAAGTATTATACCGCCCAAGAAGCTCATACCGGTTTGTACCGGATTTCCATTCAGTGTACCGCATTGAATGTTCTAAGCAGTGTGATTACGTTACTTTATGCAGCTTCAGGACTGTGACTCCTCCATTTCTTTGCCCCTCCCCTCTCACTAGAGATTTCCCTCTACACACCCAGTTCCCGGGTGTTTGAATGGTGGGCGGAGCAACTCTGGGACTGACCTGGTAGCTGTGGAGAGAGAGCAAGCCTTCCGAGGTCCGAATCTGATCTCTTCCCACTGACACTACAGCGAGTGTTTATGTACTCAGTTTGACAGAGCTGCAGCAGCTGGGCTGTGCAGAGTGTGACACCCAGTGTTGTGCACACTGCAGTATTACAGAGATTATACGGTCTGGGACAGGTACAGCACTGTCTGAGTCCAAATGTGACACATGAGAAATTGTACTAGTGTTGGGTCCTGAGTGCTGGTTAGTTGGTTTGTAATTAAAGTGATGTGAGGGATCTTTCTTAATGGATTTATAATTGTTTGAAAACAAAGGGGGTGGTTAGTTTAGGACTAAAGAAAATCTGAAGGGGGTTTATTATAATGGGAGGATTCAGTTATTGATAATGTAATTATGGGTTTATTAATGAATAGAAACAGTTCAGTTGCCAGTTTTTATCTATCATCTAATCTCTCTGTCAGATACAGACAGACAAATACAGAGATAGATGGATACTGAGATACAATTTCTGTCTGTATCTGTCTATTTATCTCTGCCTGTATCTAAATGTACAGGGGGCCAGTAACTTTGCTATTTTTTTTACCCCTTTTTAAAATATACATGACTGCCAGCAACTCTGCAACTACTTAACCCATTTATTTACTTTTAAAAATAATTGCAGATAATAATTGCTTGATTTGGGGTGGAGCAATATATAAATTGGGGGTGGTACCATGGGAGGAGTTTGGGTGGTGCAAGGGGAGTGTCTAAGTGTACCTTTTTCTGTCTTTGAAATGTTGGAGGGTATGTCTCTATATATTTAAGATTGCTAAAAGGAGCTTCACTTTCTAGGCCACCTGTTCCCAGATACACATCTATGTGGGACATTGATATCCTCCTACATTACCTAGCTAAATGGGATTTGACGTCTCTTTCCCTTTACCCTCTACGTATCAAACTAGCATGCCTTTGCCCCTAGCCTTTTCTGCAATATCAGCTGAATTAAGAGAAATCCACATCCATGAATTTTGGATGTGCCCTCCCCCACCCCCTCCCCCCCTCGATCTCAGACCTCATGAGACTTCGCTGCACTTCCTGGAACTGGGTCCTAGAGACTGCAGTTTCAGTTTACAGCGGCGATTCGGGAGGCAGCCGCCTGATGCCCACCAGCTGTTGCTAGGCGACTGTCCTATTCCCAAGGACAAATATAGTTTGCAGGTCATAGATTACTGCAAACTCTTCTGTATCCGCTTATAATATGTTGCGTACAGAGGGAAACATATATGCGATGTTGCTCCTCCACCGGATACAAATGTAACAACTTGTCTCCACTATGTACTTGATAAGGTGTAGTGGACCAAAGTAAAGTTTCACACTGACAGGCCCACGCTTCCCCGGAGAGATAGTAAGTACCAAACCCGAGTTGTAAATGAGGACTAGACATTGGGGACAGAGCACTCATGGCCATAAATACATGACTAAAGCTTACTACATTGCCATCTGGCTGTACATTCATTACCGGCCTCCCATATTATAAGTGGATACAGTACTTTTTCAGCGCTTGGCCCTGTATATTTAGACCACACGTATTTTATAAATGTTTTAGCTACATACTGGGGACATATATTATGTATGTTATTTAGGAGTGGGGGTGTATTGTTAGCATAGCGATGCATTGATTTTTTATTATCTAATTTTGGTTTGTAAAGTGTGTGAGTGCTTATTTTGGGATACTTTGGAGGACATCTTTTGTCCTTTGTAGTGGGTTTTATATAATTTGGTGATGTTGCTTTAAGTAACTGTTGGATAAAAAGATGTATCACAGCAGTGATCACGAGACTCTGAGGAAGCCCCTGCGTATTTAAGCACAAGATAGAAACGCACGTAGGTCTTAGTATGAGACACTGCAGGAGGGCACACCTGATTTGAGCTGTCCCGCTAGTGATTCTGTGTGGTGCTGTGTGAGCTGTTGGCCATCAGTGAGATTATTCCTTATCTGCACTGCACTTTATGGGTTATGTTATATGGTGGTAGTAGGGGTATTGTGTTTATACAGTATATGAATTGTGTTTTAGCACTAATTAACTGATATTATAGCTATTTAGTCTGGCTGTAGTTAAAATGCACATGTGTTATTTTCATTGACTTTAGTGCTTGTGCCTTTTTTTTAAGGGTCTGTTTTAGGAGGTGTTTTCTTGTTATCCCTTGTGGGCTGTTTTATGCATTCTTAAGTTCTTCACTGAAAGTTATACCAGTCTTTTTAAAACTCAACTCCCACTCCTCTAGTCCATCCATATTATATAGAATCAACTTTCTTAAATTAACCCTGCAGAATGTCTCCATGTGAGAGACTGATATTACTTTACCAGAACTCTAGGAGATATTGGGTGGAATGGCAGTGGGTAAATCACCTGGCCCGGATGGCATACTGGTGGAAATTTTACAAACGGTATGATGCACATATACTTTTACTGTTCTGTAGAAGGCTTACTCGGCTGTCTCTTTCCCCCTCAATGTATGATGCGAACATCACTTAAGTACTAAAAAAACAGAAAAACCCACAGGAATGTGAATCCTATTGTCCCATATCCCTTCTTAAAAATGACTATAAGATTTTAGCCAATATCATAGCTAACTGATTACAAAATTTGATCACCAAAATAATCCATCAAGATCAAACAGGCTTTCGGGGCCCATGTTATTCTAAAAATGCTACGTCTTTCCTGACTGGGATCCCACAATGCTTTAAAGTCTCTTTCTTGGTTAGATTAGACAAAACATTTTTAGTAATACATCGGGCCTGTACGCCACTGTAGCAATGGCATTAAGATTAAAGAAAAATTGTTGCTCTAATCTTAATTAAGCCATTACCACATTGGCTACACTATGCTATATCCAAACATTTTTGGAAATGGCTCGGCAGCACGAAATTAGTAGAATCGGGTTAGCGTGGGTTTTGCACTAATAGACTCTTTATGCCTGGCAAGCCAACCTCCATTAATATAAAGAAAACCTTTATTCAGAGCTCAGGTGATAACGGCAACTCCAGCAGTAGAATAATGCTCTCTTTAGTTGCACGAAAGGCATTTCATTCCATTGAATGACATTTCCTATAGAAGTCTGTCTTGATTCAGCTTTGGCTCTGTTAGTCTGTGTTAAGGAATATATGATTGTCCAAGGGCAGCTGTGAATGTTAATGGGAAACCTTCATCACCATTCCCCTTGGAAAGAGGCACCAGACAGGGATTTCCCATGCCCCCATATTTGTTTGCCTTGGCCATCCAACTGAAATCCCATGCAGACATAGTAGGCCTCATCCTTGGACAACACTCTTCCCACTCTTCCCTACTTCATTTATTTAGCTGACCCAGATTACTCATAGCCCATGCTATCATCGCCTATTATGGCCCTGCCTCAGGGCTGCACATCAATTGGAACAAGTCTGCCTTATTCCCTATAGATAATGGTTCCACCCTTTGCCAGGCATCTGGTTCCTTTAGGTGCTTAGTTAATCATATAACTAAATCACCATCTCTCTTCCTGGAGCTCAATGTGATACCCATAATAGACTTAATAACTGCTTAATTCAAGATCTATCTATAAACCTCACTGGCCATACAATCCTCTTAAAAATAATGTGTGTGGCTACATGTGTTGCAATGCATTTTCAGGGAACACTTGATCACCATTTTTTTTGCACGGATCACAGTGCAAATGAATGATAGTACGCATTAAACATTTGTGGTTACTTTTCACACGTGTTGCCACCCAGTACACTGTGGCTTAATTATTATACAGGTTACAACACAGTTTAACATATATTTCAGAAGCCTTTTTTTAAACCTACAGATCCTACTTATATCTTTTCTCAGGCAGATTGTACTAAAGTAAAAATTTTGCAGAGGCCAAAACAATTAGTGGGGCTTGCACTCCCAGACTTCCGCAGATTAAAATACATAGCTGGATCAATATATTGTGTAAGTCTTGGCTACTCCCACCTCAGAACAGAATCAGAAGTTGTGTCCGCTGTGTCAGTATATGATATTGAGGGAATGTTTCATGCCTACCCCCCATGTCATCCACTCTCCTTTCTTGAGCATAACAATAACACTATTCCAGGAGAGTATGGAAAATGGCTCAACCAATTATATGTTATGAAGGTAATAGGGAAGACACCCCCCTCTGGCATAACTCCAGATTTCCTAACCTAGCTTCCCTAAACATCTCCGAAATATTAACATAAATGGATGTAAACAGAGATTTATCTCAGAATTCCAAAGATCTACAATCCCTGTCTGCACCCATCCAAATATTTGTGTTTTTCATTTGAGTGAAAAATAAATTGTATCTAACCATTACAATTACCTATTGCTTGCTGGGTTGACTGAAGTGGCGTGGCGGTTGCGTGGGGACATGATAACTTTATACAAATATATTAATGGCCCATACAGTGAACTCTCTGGTGCATTGTTCACTAATAGGTCATATTAGAGGACTCGTGGACATCCTTTAAGGTTGGAAGAAAAGAAGTTTCATCTTCAAGTTAGGAGAGGTTTCTTTACAGTGAGAACGGTGAAACTGTGGAACTGTCTTCCAGCAGAGGTGGTAATGGCAAGTTCATTGAATAACTTTAAAAAAGGCCTGGATAAGTTTCTAAAACTAAAAAATATTGAGAATTACTGGTATTAATGCATATAGATCTGGTTGATCCAGGGATACTTTCCGATTGCCATTTGGAGTCAGGAAGGAATTTTTTCCCCCCTTTTTAGCTGTTTTTTTTTGCCTTCCTCTGGATCAACTGTTAGGTAGGGTTAAAAAAAAAAAAGGGAATAGGTTGGACTTGATGGATGAATGTCTTTATTCAACCTTAATTACTATGTTACTATATGTTACTATAAGTGACCACTTTAATAATTCACAAATGGTTCAGATTCATTCCATCTATGGGGGTGCTGAATGACAAGGTGTCCCGTTGGCACCTAACAGACTCATGCAGTTCTTTATTATACACCAAGCATATCTGATACCTCCATCTTACAGTTCACACTGCCCTGTAAGCCACCAGGAAGAGGCTGATTTTCGCCATATGCTTTGGTCTTGCCCTAGGCTTCAAAGGGTTTGGAACAAAAAATAATTATGCCTTACAAAAATGGAAACGGATGCACAAAACGCAATGCATCTGAAATCTCAAAATGTTTTTACTTCCTGCAAATTCTATTATAAACAAAATCACATGTGCAATCGCACGCAAGATACAGTGAGCAGCTTTATAGCAGACTCTAAAAGGGGATTTTATAGGTATGGATTTGTTGGCTTGTTTGGAGTAAATCATGCATTTTGGGGTGGCCCCCAAAAAGCATTCCCTTTAATATTGTTGTAAATTAATTTCATAAGCAAACCATTGCTAAAACTTCAATCATTATATAAAAGGTATACTGTATAGTATAAAAGGTATACTGTATCTAATGTATCACCCCCTCCCCCCAATGCAACCCATTGTTTAAAGTACACTTGATGCCTAAATGCTATAGTTGTGAATAAGTACTTTAACTTGCTAATAACTGAATGAGTGAAAATTCTTTAAAATTGATCCCTGCCTTAGGCATCAACTGTATGTCTTAGTGTTGGGTGTGCAGTTTACTTCAAGAATGAGGAACAAAATGCAATGTTTTGACAATAATAAGTGGCAACTTATTGGTACAAAAATGTCATTAAAGCACAAAATGAGTGGATTATTTGTTGAACCCAATTTTGTAGGGTCCTTTACTGATCTTCATTTTAGGTTAGAGAGACATAATGTGGCTAATGTTGCCCCTTCTTGTTCAACGGCACAGACAATAAGTAAGTGTCTTGACACTTAAAAACGGATTATTTTAGGATAGCTAGAAGGCATTTTAAAATGGATTAATGTTTTTAGCTGAATAACCAAAATCACTTCACCATCTCAAGCACGGAATTGTTCTGTAAAAGGTACAACACCAATACAGATTCTGTCTGCAATACAAATAACAACTGAAGTTCCAAACATTAACTGAGCCCTTTGGTGCTTGTTTTTATTTGCTAATATACCAACAACCCCCCCGATGTTTTAAAGAATCGTTCAACCCTGCATTTAAAAACCTCTCCCCCCTCTTTCCCTTCTCTCTCTCTCTCTCCCACCACCCTCTCTTTCTTTCTCTCTCCCCCTTCTCTTTCTCTGTCCCTCCTCTTTCACTCTCTCTCTCCCTTACTTTCTCTGCCCCCCTGGAAGCGGCATTGTGGTGTCTCATGCGAACACGTGAACGCCGCATCATCAACCCTCTTCCCACTGTGGAGTGCGTGTGCCAGCAAGTGCGTCCATTTCCTTTACACTGAATCCCTGTCTGCTTTAAACCGAACAACACACTGAGGTAGCAATTGGTACATCCGTAAGACCCAATACCGAAACACAAGAAAATCGACATCATATACGCAGTGCAGTGCAGTGAAGAATGCTCTGATTTGTATGTGGGGGGAGACCAAACAGCAACTGCATCAACTTATGGCTTAGCGCAGAAGAGCCAATTCCTCGGGTCAGGACTCAGTCGTGTAACTGCATCTTAAGGATTAAGGACATACCTTTGAAGATTGTAATGTTAACATATTGGCAAAGGAACCTGACTGGTTCAAGAGAGGTGTCAAGGAGGCCATTTATGTGAAAATAAAGAAACCAAGCCTAAATAGAGGTGGGGGGGTTCTACACCAACTGTCTGCCATGTACAATGCTGTTTTGACACCTTACTCTGGGCGTTCCTATAACATTTAGGGTACATAATTTCCACAGATTCTTGTGCAATTCATACTGAATTGAGAAAGCCAGTAGGATGACTAGCAAAATGTCTTCAAGAACTAATCTTTAAGTCCAGTTGATCTAACTGAATACAACAGATATACTGATGATAAACTATGAGAGATTTATGTGGAGCACGCCAGGGTCTTAATGAAAAGTTTTATAAGTGTTAAAGATTACACCACAACATTCACCGTGTTTCCTTAATTAGGCCATTATCAGGAAGTGACAAACAGGGCTATGTACCATCTTAAAGTCACGTTAACCCATGTACCAAGGATTAACATGACTTTAAGACATAACTTACGGCGGTTGAGGCGGTACGCAAAAACTATGTCGTGCAACCGCCACAAGCTATGTACTGAGCCAATAACGACTCTTTAAGACAGAAACCTGAAATAGAAATATTCGGAATGGAAAAACACCATTCGCTATGCACTGAGAGCCGTTATCAGCTAACTGCATTGCCTAGAGGAAAAAGAGCGATACCGGCTCTAGGTACATAGCCCTAAAAGTGTGTGCCGACACATCTAAATAAAGGTAACTTACCTACCCCTCCTAATCAGCTAGGTCCCTCCCATGTACTGTACTGTGTAATGCTAACGATCGGCAAAAGCAACAAAAGTACCACTCGCTACTTAATTGTCCGGCAGCCACTCCACACGTATTGCTCTGCTGCCTCTGCCAGCTGATGTCACTACTCGGCGCCGGGCAGTCAGTAGTGGCGTAATCCCAGCCGACAGAGGCAGAGCATTTCATGTGGAGCGGCCGCTGGGCGATTGAGTAGTGTGTGACTCTGCGTGACTTGACTTTACAATCTGACCAATCCAAAGTAAGTGATAATCCTCCATTATATCCAGGTAGTGCTTGTAAGTTTTATTATACATACAGGGTAATTCAATAAAAGTTCTTATCGTTTAAAATGTTTCTAATTTTGCCCCAACCAATCAGATCTTATTTAACATTTGAAAGCTAACATCTTATTGGTTTGGGCTAAATTAGCACAATTTTAAACAGAACTTTTATTGAATAACCCTGTTAGTTCCTCCGACCTCTGCTCCACTGGCTGAACACCTCAAACTGTAATGTACCCTAGGGGGGGGTGGGGGAGGGAGACATTTTTTATTTAATTTAATTTTTTACTTTGCTTTATTTAAATGGGATGGGGATGGTGGGGACATTTACTTTTCTTAAGTGGGATGGGGCCATGGGGGGATGATTTACCTTATTTAAGTGGGATGGGGCCAGGGGGGGCATTATTTAGTTTATTTTAGAGGAATGGAGCCATGGGGTGGGATGATTTAGTTTATTTAAGTGGGATGGGGCCATTGGGGTGGGGGTGATTTTCTTTATTTAAGTGGAATGGGGGAGTGGGGCAATGGGGGGGACATTTACTTTATTTAAGTGGGATGGGGTCATGGGAGGATGATTTACTTTATTTAAGTGGCATGGGGGGATGGGGCCATGGGGGATGATTTACTTTAAGTGGGATGTGGCCATGGGGGGATGATTTACTTTATTTAAGTGGCATGGGGGGGGCATGGGGGATGATTTACTTTATTTAAGTGGCATGGGGGGATGGGGCCATGGGGATGATTACTTTATTTAAGTGGGATGGGGTCATGGGGGGTGATTTACTTTAAGTGGGATGGGGCCATGGGGGGATGATTTACTTTATTTAAGTGGCATGGGGGGATGGGGCCATGGGGGGATGATTTATTTAAGTGGGATGGGGCCATGGGGGGATGATTTACTTTATTTAAGTGGCATGGGGGGATGGGGCCATGGGGGGGTGATTTACTTTAAGTGGGATGGGGTCATGGGAGGATGATTTACTTTATTTAAGTGGCATGGGGGGGATGGGGCCATGGGGGGATGATTTACTTTATTTAAGTGGGATGGGGTCATGGGGGGTGATTTACTTTAAGTGGGATGGGGCCATGGGGGATGATTTACTTTATTTAAGTGGCATGGGGGGATGGGGCCATGGGGGGATGATTTACTTTATTTAAGTGGCATGGGGGGGGCATGGGGGATGATTTACTTTATTTAAGTGGCATGGGGGGGATGGGGCCATGGGGGGATGATTTACTTTATTTAAGTGGCATGGGGGGATGGGGCCATGGGGGATGGATTTTACTTTATTTAAGTGGGATGGGGCCATGGGGGGATGATTTACTTTATTTAAGTGGGATGGGGCCATGGGGGGTGATTTACTTTAAGTGGGATGGGGCCATGGGGGGATGATTTACTTTATTTAAGTGGCATGGGGGGGGATGGGGCCATGGGGGGATGATTTACTTTATTTAAGTGGGATGGGGCCATGGGAGAATGAGATATAAATAGAGTCTAAAACAAAAATAGATAGGCACACTCACACACCTGCTAGTTATCTCAGGTGCTGCTCCGTTCAAACCAAAGGGCCAATAGACACTGCAGAACAAAAAGAGGAACCAGAACGCTACACGGATGAGCAGGTGATCTAAGGGGAGTACCCCTATAGTTACATCCCCCTGAAACATTGGATTTCTGTATGTCTGAATAAACTATAGGGGCTCTCCCCTTTTATCACCTGCTCATCCAAGTAGCGTTCTGGTTCCTCTTTTTGTTCTGCCATGGGGCAATGGAAGGGACAAGCCCCACACCCACCTCTATACAAAAAACACACACACACCCCCAACCAAAGCCAAGGCCACTTTTGAACAAAGCCACACCCGGTGGCGCCACGCTATGTTTGAGGAGGGGCGGCATTCGGAATTTTCTCTCAGGTGCCAAAAAAGTCTAGCGACACCCCTGTGTCCAGGGGAGCTGTCCCAGTGCTGAACACAGTCAATTCCTGCATGCTATTGGAGAGTTAGTACTACTCAGAGCTGTCCAAGTGCTGAAAAAGATAGTTCAACATTCAAAGCTTCATAGTGGGCTCATGTTATTCAGAGGTAGAAAACTGTGATCCCCAATAATTAAGGGGGCCACTCATGCAAGAAAGTGTTTTTTTAAATATGGTGTTATGGCTTATGGGAAAGTGCTTACTAGATTATATTATAGTGCTTAAAGGGAATGTACAGGGTATCATATTATATTAAATTTCCCTTTTAATTGTATCATATTAACTTCCCCTTTAATGTTTATCAAATTAACTTCCCATTTAACGTGTATCAAATTAACTTTCCCTCTAACATGTATCAAATTAACTTTTCCCTTAAAGGGCATGTCAACCCCATGTAAAAAGTTTTGCTATGTAGTAGGGCTCCTTGCCCCAGCCCCAACTGCTATAGTACATTTTTCAGAAAGTCCCCCAAACTCTACTTACCTTCCCTCTTTCCTCAGCTGTACTGCCCGGCCCTCTGCTTGCATGAAACTGCAAGCAGGGGGCCTTACCGGCAGCCCCGTCCCTGATTGGCTGAGTGGCAGCCAATCACGGACATGGCTGCCGGCTGCACAGAATATCGGGGGGAGGGGTAAGGTAAGTAGAGTTCGGGGGACTTTCTGAAAAATGTATTATAGCGGTTGGGCTGGGGGAAGGAGACTTATTATGTGCCAAAGGGTATTTACACTAGGGGGAGGGAGGGGGAGGGATGGAGAGAGAGGGGGGAGGGAGGGAGGAGGGGAGGGCTGCTCTGAACAAGCCAAAAACCTCTGAGAGGAAGCCTCAGAGGCGGAAACAATTTCCCTCCCTTCACTGCTCCTGGTGGCCAGTTTATTTGGACTTTGGGGGGACATAACAGGAGAACCATTTGGAGCTGGGATGTAAGGTAAGGATTTTTATGCACTACAGAGTGGGGCCAGTAGTGGGTTAAATTAAAGTTTTGGGGGTGGACATGCCCTTTAAAGTGTATGAAATTAACTTGCCCATTAACGTGTATCAAATTAACTTCCCCTTTAAGAAGATGTTGTATGCTGTGGTACATCATGTCACATTAATTTATTTTTTAAGGGTAAACACCAAAAACATGCCCTAAAATTTGGCCATTTTGCAATATACCCTTAATAGTTTCTATGTTGCTCAACAATAACCTCTGCAGTACATTTAATCGACCAAAAGGAATTATTGACACACAATGTCCCCCAGAAAACTCAATTCAGATGCCATACTCACATAACATCTATGCTTGCAACAACAACAACAACAAAATAATAACACATGGAAAAGAAAAACACTTTATTTGAAGTTCATAGGAACATTTCAAAACATTTACCACATATATATATAGTGACACATTGATAGATGACTGCTGCTCAATGTCCCAAACTTTCAGAGGCCGATATTTGGTATTTATGATATACAGAGCACTGTAGCACTGCAACTCAAATAGATCAATAAGGAGATTTGACTATTAGATAAAATATAACTTTTATTATATATATTAAAAATATGCAGCAACTGCAGCAACGTATGGCCCACCACAGAAGAGCCAATTGTAGTATTTAAATCCGAATACTAAACAGAACTTACTGGTTTTGAACTTCTCTAATTACTAATCCAGTATATATTGATAGATGCGGGGTTCACAACTAACTCAAAAAGACAAAAAGTGGGAAGAAAGACTTCCCTAGTATCCCCACAAGCACTCACACACTTAAAATCCACTAATTAAGAAAAAGCGATTTATTGGCACAGAATAAATACATCACCTTACACCAAAACAGCTAATACCCCCAAATTGACACACTAAAAATATACAGGGAGATTCAATAAAAGTTCTTATCGTTTAAAATGGTGCTAAATTTGCCCTGACCAATCAGATCTTATTTAGCATTTGAAAGCTAACATCTGATTGGTTGGGGCAAAATTAGCACCAATTTAACGATAAGAACTTTTATTGAATAATCCTAATAGTTCACTGGGCATCCCCAGTGTATTAGAATAATAATATAAAAGGTTTCAGTGAAGTGGCTGTGTACTGTCCATATAAAGTGGCTCAATGCTGGGCAAAGAAGTAAAGGTCACTGTAAAAGATACAAAGTTCCTTTAGACTATGTGCAACATGTAGCGTAATAAGTATCTAAAGGTAGAAAATAGCAGCTCATGAAACAGTTCATCAGTTGGAGACAAATTGCAACATGGTTACAGAGGTTACTCACACTGCTGGCTTACCCAGGACTTTAAACGGACTATCCCGATAAAGGTAAATTGAGGCTACTCATCCTGCTGTGGCGAGGTGGCTCCTGTAGCTTTTACCATGTTTGAGCCTCAATTACTGATCACTCTCCTCGCTCGACATGCCTCCGTCTCCGTCCGTACTTTACCTGGAAGTTCCTTCTCCCCTTGTACCAATCAATGCTGTCTCGAGCCTCCACACATTAATGCAGCCACGCCAAGTCCAGACCACTTGTACTGACGCGCGTTTTGCTTGCTACCGATTTCCATACGCAAGCTTTTCAGGGTTTTGCGAGTTCCCAAAGGAGACCTATACTTATACCTATTCAACCTCTAGGGTGGGTTCCTAATTAAAGGCAAGGATTAAAGGCACAGCAATAATCATATAACATATAACTTAGGTATAAGGATTTAAACAATACAGCCGTTACCCTCATATAGAAAGCTTGACTCTTCTATTATTTTATTGTCTTGCAACTCACATAGGGACAGGATTAATAACTCTCCCAGATCCATGAATTTAGCCACAATTGTAGCAAAAATTGTGGATAAGAAGGGGAACTAATTACAGAGAGCAACCATAATGTATAGTATCGTTTAGCCCTTTTGGTTTTTCTGTTTGTAGGTTGAAAATCAACCTGCTTTCCACTTGAAGCATTTTGGTTTCAATATTTCCTCCCCTTTGGCCTAACGTAATTTGTTGTGTTTCCATAAATGTAAAGAGGACCTTATTTTCATTATGATTTTCAATAATATGTCTAGCCATCACACTCCTCTCAATTTGGCCATTTTGGGTTACTCTCACGTGTTCAGCAATCCACATATATAGCTTTCTCCATGTCTGCCCCACATATCTCATTCCACACATGCATTGTAATAAGTAAATGACTTGGGTTCTCTGACACGTTATCAAACTGTTCACTTTATACTTTTTTCCATCTACCCCTTTTCTCATATACCCACACATATTACACTTTCCACAACATCTATTCCCTTTTGCTGGGGGTAGCCATCTTTGACTCTCCACCCCCCGTGGTTTTAGGTGGCTTGGGGATAACAAATCTCTGAGGTTTTTCCCTCTCCTAGCTGTCATAGTAACATAGTAACATAGTAACATAGTAATTAAGGTTGAATAAAGACATTCGTCCATCAAGTCCAACCTATCTTTTTTTTTTTTTTTTTAACCCTACCTAACAGTTGATCCAGAGGAAGGCAAAAAACCCCAGCTAAAAAAGGGGGAAAAAATTCCTTCCTGACTCCAAACGGCAATCGGAAAGTATCCCTGGATCAACCAGATCTATATGCATTAATACCAGTAATCTCAATATTTTTTAGTTTTAGAAACTTATCCAGGCCTTTTTTAAAGTTATTAATGAACTTGCCATTACCACCTCCGCTGGAAGACAGTTCCAAGTTTCACCGTTCTCACTGTAAAGAAACCTTCTAACCTGAGATGAAACTTCTTTTCTTCCAACCTTAAAGGATGTCCACGAGTCCTCTGATATGACCTATTAGTGAACAATGCACCAGAGAGTTCAATGTATGGGCCATTAATATATTGTATAAGGTTATCATGTCCCCACGCAAACCGCCGCTTCTCCAATGTAAACAGCCCAACTTGTCTAATCTGCCTGCATATTCAAGCCCCTCCATTCCCTTATTATTAGTTGCCCTTCTTGAACTGCCTCAATTTCAAGATGTCCCTTTTGTATATGGGATTCCAAAACTGCACCGCATATTCCAAATGTGGCCTTACCAGTGCCTTGTAAAGAGGGAGAATAATATTTTTCTCTCTTGATTCATTCCCCTTTTATACAAGACAATATCTTGCTAGTCTAGCTGTTGCTACCTGGCATTGTTATCTACCAGAACCCCCAATCTTTTTCATTTCAGATGCACTTAACACAGAGTTATTATGGTGTAGGTGGCACAGGGATTATAAAATCCAAATGCATCACCTTACATTTATCAACATTGAATCTCATCTGCCATTCTGCTGCCCATTTTGATAATCTATCTAGGTCTGCTTGCAGCACTTGCACATCATTGGAAGTTTCCAAAGCTCTGCATAATTTAGTGTCATCAGCAAACACAGAGACCTTGCTCTCAATGCCCCCTTCTAAGTCATTTATAAACAGATTAAACAGAAGCGGCCCCAGTACAGAACCCTGAGGAACTCCGCTTAGAACTTTAGCCCACATAGATGTAGCTCCATTAACCACCACTCTCTGTTTGCGGTCCAATAACCAGTTCTCTATCCATGAACAAATGTTTTCTTCAAGGCCAACAGTCCTCAGTTTATACATTAGTCGCCTATGTGGCACAGTATCAAAGGCTTTTGCAAAATCCAAATATACCACATCCACAGCTGTGCCTGAATCTAACTTCTTACTCACTTCTTCATAAAAACCAATTAAATTTGTCTGGCATGATCTATTTCTCATAAATCCATGCTGACTACTACTAATAAGATGATCTCTGGAGACAAAGTCAAGGATATGATCCCTTAACAAAGTTTCCATCACCTTCCCTACCACTGATGTTAGGCTTACAGGTCTATAGTTACCAGGCTGTGAACGACTACCTTTTTTGAATATTGGTATTACATTGGCTTTTTTCCAATCCAGCGGCACATCCCCAGACAAAAGCGAATCTGAAAAGATGAGACACAGTGGTCTTGCTAGAACTGAACTAAGCTCTTTTAAAATCCTAGGATGCAATCCATCTGGTCCTGGCGCTTTATTGATATTAACTTTGTCTAATTGATTCCGTACCATATCCTCTGTTATCCAATGTGAAAACTCTTCATTTCCTCCCTGCACATTGTTACAATCCCTACTGTAAGGATTCTCAACAGTAAAAACCGATGTAAAAAAACGGTTTAGCAGATTAGCCTTTTCGGCATCCTCTACAACCACCTCAGCTCCATTATTTAATGGTCCCACATTCTCAGTCCTCATTTTTTTACCATTTATATACTTAAAAAACATCTTGGGGTTGGACTTGCTTTGTTCGGCAATCCGTATTTCATTTTCTATTTTAGCTAGTTTAATTGCTTTCTTGCACTCTTTATTACAACTTTTGAAGTCCCTGTAAGCCTGTTCTGTGCCTTCTGCTTTCAAAATTTTAAAAGCCCTTTTCTTTTTTTCCATTTCCCTTTTTACCTGAGCATTAAGCCATGCAGGAGTGGACCTAATTTTTTTACACTTGTTTCCTAAAGGTACCGATTTGGAAATGTTATAGTTTAATATCCCTTTAAAAGTGGTCCACATCTGCTCAGTATCTTTACCTAGAAACAGTTCCCCCCAGTCTATGAGCAGGAGCGATTCCTTTAAAAGCATAAAATTAGCTTTCCTAAAGTTAAAAGTTTTTGTTAAGCCAGTGCACTTTAGTTTTCTGCAACCTATATTAAATGACACTATATCATGGTCACTATTCCCTAAGCTTCCCATTACCTTCATCTCCAAAATGAGCTCTGGGTTATTAGATATCACCAGATCCAACAACGCATTCTTTCTAGTAGGAACTTCTACCATCTGTGAAAGAAAATGCTCATATAGGAAATTTAAGAACTTTATACCTTTTGAGGTGCTGGCAGTTCCATTACTCCAATCTATTTCAGGGTAGTTAAAATCCCCCATAACCAGAACATGCCCCATACCAGCAGGTTGGAGATTCATTTCCACCTCTTCCCCGGCATTTGGCGGCTTATAACACACTCCAACAATTAATTTACCCACCTTCTTGCTTCCTGTACACAGTTCCACCCATAATGTTTCTGCCGCATCGTTTGGTCCCCCATCTATTCCATCTTTTAAATTTGGCTTCAATTCCTGTTTAACATACATACATACTCCTCCTCCTTTCTTATTAACTCGGTCATGTCTAAATAAGGAGTACCCTTCAATATTTACTGTCCAGTCGTGTGAATCATTAAGCCATGATTCTGCTATACCAATTACATCATACCTTTCCTTTAAAGCTATTATTTCAAGTTCGCCGGTTTTTCCAGCCAGACTCCTTGCATTTGTAAACATACATTTTAGATTATCAATTGATTTACTTCCATACATGGTCGTACATGCCTCCTTATCCTCTATGCTCCCCCCTCCTCCTTCTCCTCCCTCCGTTGTGTTACTAGCCCCCAGATCCCTAACTTCTCTATCTACCCCTGTGTAGTTAAACGTTCCCTCCCCCCCCATACCTAGTTTAAAATCTCCTCCAACCCCCTAGCCATCTTCTCCCCCAAAACAGTTGCACCACCACCATTGAGGTGCAATCCGTCACTACTAAAGAGCCTGTAGCCAACAGAAAAGTCAGCCCAGTTCTCTAAAAACCCAAACCCCATCTCCTTACACCACTCTCTTAGCCACGCATTTATACTCCTGAGCTCCCGTTGCCTCCCTAGCGTAGCACGTGGCTGCGGTAGTATTTCTGAAATCACTACCCTGGAGGTCCTTGCTTTTAACTTGGCCCCTAATTCTCGGAAATCATTTTTAAGGACCTCACCTCCACCTCTAACTTTGTCATTGGCACCAATGTGAACCAAGACCGCCGGGGCACTCCCAGCCCCACCCAATAATCTGTCTACACGATCCACCACATGTCATCTGTGGATATGCACCCACACATTGTTTTTCGTCTGCATCATCTGTCAAAAGAAACCAATATTTCTGTAAAATGCCTTTTATCCGTTTTCAATCCTTACTACATGTGGTTATGAATCGAATAGGTCCTTTTTCATCCTCTGTTTTATTGGCCTGAGAGGTCTCCTGTTTATATAAGAGCTCAGCTCTCCTTTTAATGGGCTAGCTTGAATCCTTTCTGAACCACTCTTTTCTTATACATCCCTCATCTGAAACCTCAGTTTCATATCCTCTGATTGTTCGAGGAATTTTGTCTCAGAGGAGCAATTCCATCTAATGCGTTGAAATTGTTCCACAGGTTTACCCTGGATCAAGTTCTGTGGATGGGGACTAGATGCAAGTAATAATGAATTCACTGCAGTTTCCTTTCTGAATGTTTCTGTCACCAAAGTATCATTCTCCTTGGTGATCAGTAAATCCAGAAAGGTCACTGAGCTACAATCCCATTGTGCTGTGAGTTTGATATTTTTATTGTTTACATTTAATCTATCAATATCAACACTTGAAGTTGTTCTGAGCCATTCCACACCAACAAGATATCGTCCACATAGCGGATCCAAAGGGCCACATTATGTTCAATCCCCAAATCATCAATGATATTGTTAACATCAGTGTTTTCCCACATCCCCAGGTGGAGGCACGCATACGTGGGTGCGCAAACAGCGCCCATCGCCGTGCCTCTTAACTGGCGATAGTACCTTCCATTAAACAGAAAGATATTGTTTTCCAGAATAAATTTAAGCAGTTCAAGAGTAAACTCAGTATGGGGTATATATTGTTCCCCCCGGTGTCCAAAAACATTTTACAATCTTGTAGGCTGATCGCAAGGGGGATCGATGAATATAAACCCTCTACATCGAGTGTTACCAGGATGGCCTGAGAGTCAATACTAATGCCATCCAACTTTCTTAGGACATCTCCTGTGTCCAGAATAAATGAATTTAAAGTATACAGTAATGGTCTTAACACCTGGTCAATATATTGGCAGATATGCTCTGAGGGTCCATCGGTCCCCAATACGATCGGCCTACCCGAAGGGTTTTGGGGGGTTTTGTGGACTTTAGGGATGACATAAAAGGTGGGACATCTCGGGTATTTCACAAATAGATTAGTAATTTGTAATTAAACTGTTATTATACTATTTATTTTACTATTTTTTATTGTCTCACATCTAGCAACTGTCTATTAACTTCAGCTTCATATTGAGTCCTGTTTATAATTACATTCCCACCTTTATCTGCAATTTTTATAATTAATTTAGTGTTGTTTCTCAACCTTTGCAGTTCTAACTATTCTTCCTTTGTCAGATTGGAGTTAACCATTGATCCTATTTCAAGATCACTTATTTCTTGTGAAACCAATCTCACAAACGAAGAGGATCTCGAATATCCTATGGATGGAAACCAATTAGTCTGGTTTTTCACAACTAATAAAGGTATGCTGACTGTCTATATCAAAACAGTGCTAGGGGGAAAAAGATATGTAAGAATCACGAAACCCAAAGAAAGCACTTATTACTAAAGCGATTATTAACTCTGGTTTGCAGCCTAATTAATGTACTAAATGTACTAACTTAGCACTATTTATTTCTATGAGAGTGCCTGAGTATGTTATTAATCACTTGTAGTTTGGGTTGTTTGTTTTTTACTACTTACTGCTTGAATAAGCTAGTAGGAATTGTAAAAGTAAACTTAAAGCACTGGGTTTCTAAAATAAATACTTGTGTTCAACTGCATTGTTACCTGTAGGGTGGGGGCTGGTAAGAAACAAAATCTCTGATTGGATGGAGATGTAGCTAATTGGTTTAAATTGGCTGAGGACTGTTGAAACCTTGGTTTTGAACCACACATACGTTCTTCCTCCAGAGCGATTCACTTGAAAAGGGATTTTCTGTTTTAAAGGGGTTTGTCTGTTTTTAAAGGGTAACATTGGTCATAAATTCTTCCAAACTAGTAAGAATTATATAGAAATCTTTCCATCGTACCTCCAAAATAAAACCTAAATCACATCTCTAGATAAAATTTGTGACAAGTCATTGTTGGAAAGGTTCAGCAATATTACAGTACTTTCTGCTTGAACATTTCCTGTCTTCAGCCATGTGACCAGCTTGTAGTCATGTGACCAACCTGTCTGCATTAATAGGCTCCCCTTCTCAACTGTCATTTTTTTTGACAGTTGCCCATAAAGGGGTGCGTTTAAGAACAAGATTGCTGTTTCTCTTGTGTGAATTGCTGTTTCTCTTGTTGTGTATTGCTGTTTAGTATGACAAGAAGATGTGGAGGACTATGGCTCGGATGTAGCATGTATGTAGTGGGCCTTTCCCTTGAGCACCCAGGGGACCGCCATCTCCAATACAAGGGAGGGAGTACTGGGGGGCTAGGAAGAATGACAGGTGGTAGTGGTAGGGCACTCCATTATTAGAAGGGTAGATAGAGCAATCTGTCACCAAGACCCTACATGCTGAACAGTGTGTTGCCTGCCTGGTGCTAGGGTTTGACATGTTGTGTAGACAGATTATTGGGTGGGGCTTGGAGTGACCCTGTGGGTCTTGGTTCGCATTGGTGCCAATGACAAAGTTAGAGGTGGAGGTGAGGTCCTTAAAAAGGATTTCCGAGAATTTGGGGCAAAGTTAAAAGTAAGGACCTCAAATACTACTGCAGCCACCTGCTATGCTAGGGAGGCAATGGGAGCTTAGGAGTATAAATGCCTTACTAAGAGGGTGGTGTAAGGAGAGGGGTTGGGTTTTTAGAGAACTGGGCTGACTTTTCGGATGGCTACAGGCTCTTTAGTAGAGATGGATTTAACCTCAATGATGATGCAGCTGTTTAGGGGGGAGAAGATGGCTAGGGGGTTGGAGGAGATTTTAAACTAGGCATGGGGGGTACGTTGAACTAGACATGGGTAGATAGAAAAGTTAGGGATCAGGGGGCTAATGACACAATAGATGGAGGAGAAGGGGGAGCATAGAGGATAAGGAGGCATGTATGTCCAAGTATGAAAGTAAATCAATTGATAATCTAAAATGTATGTTTACAAATGCAAGAAGTATGGCTGGAAAAACTAGGGAACCAGAACTAATAGATTTAAAGGAAAGGTATGATTTGATCAGTATAGCAGAAACACGGCTAAATGATTCATACGACTGGACAGTAAATGTCAATAAGAAAGGAGGAGGAGTATGTATGTATGTTAAACAGGAATTGAAGCCAAATCTAAAAGATGGAATAGATGGCCTAAACGATACGGTGGAACTGTGTACAGGAAGCAAGAAGGTAGGTTAATGAATGGTTGGGGTATGTTATAAGCCGCCAAATGCAGGGGAGGAGGTGGAAATTAATCTCTTATACAGTTGGCAAAGGCTGCTGGTACGGGGCATGTTTTGGTTATGGTGGATTTTAACTACCCTGACATATAATTATATAAGGGAACTGCCAGCACCTCAAAAGGTATAAAATTCTTAGATTTCCTATATGAGCATTTTCTTTCACAGATGGTAGAAGTTCCTACTAGACAGAATGCTTTGTTGGATCTGGTGGTATCTAATAACCCTGAGCTCATTTTGGAGATGAAGGTAATGGGAAGCTTAGGGAATAGTGACATGATATAGTGTCATTTAATATAAGTTGCAAAAAAGTGCACTGTGTTAACAAAAACTTTTAACTTTAGGAAAGCTAATTTTATTCTATTAAAGGAATCACTCATAGACTGGGGGAAATTGTTTCTAGGTACAGATACTGAGCAGATGTGGACCACTTTTAAAGGGATATTAAACTATTACATTTCTAAATTTGTAACTTTAGGAAACAAGTGTAAAAAAATTAAGGGTCCCCTCCTGCATGGCTTAATGTTCAGGAAAAAAGGGAAATGGAAAAAAAGAAAAAGGCTTTAAACATTTTGAAATCAGAGGGAACAGAACAGGCTTACAGGGAGTATGGAAGCTGTAATAAAGAGTGCAAGAAAGCAATTAAACTAGCTAAAATAGAAAATGAAATACAGATAGCCGAACAAAGCAAGTCCAATCCCAAAATGTTTTTAAGTATATAAATGGTAAAAAGATGAGGACTGAGAATGTGGGACCATTAAATAATGGAGCTGAAGTGGTTGTAGAGGATGCCAAAATCGCTAATCTGCTAAACCTTTTTTTACATCAGTTTTCACTATTGAGAATCTTAGTCCTTACAGCAGGGATTGTAATAATATGCAGGGTAGAAATGAGGAATATTCACATTGGCTGATGGAAGATATGGTACGGAAATAATTAGACAAATTAAAAGCCCCAGGACCAGATGGATTGCATCCTCGGATTTAAAAGAGCTTAGTTCAGTTCAATCTAGACCACTGTTTCTCATCTTCCCAGATTCTCTTTGGTCTGGGGATGTGCTGCTGGATTGGAAAAAAGCCAATGTAATACCAATATTCAGAAAAGGTAGTCGATCACAGCCTGGTAACTATAGACCTGTAAGCCTAACATCAGAGGTAGGGAAGGTGCTGGAAACTTTGTTACGGGATCATATCCTTGACTTTGTCTCCAGAACTGATCTTATTAGTAGTAGTCAGCATGGATTTATGAGAAATAGATCATGACAGACAAATTTAATTGTTTTTTTTATGAAAAAGTGAGTAAGAATTTAGATTCGGGCACAGCAGTGGATGTGGTATACTTGGATTTTGCAAGTTTTTGATACTGTGCCACATGTATAAACTGAGGACTGTTGGCCTAGAAAAAAACATTTCTTCTTGGAATTGGTTATTGGATTGCAAACAGAGCGGTGGTTAGAGATGGGATCCGGGTTCAACACGAACCAGGATTCAACACGGAATCTGGACGGATCCTCCAGATAATTTTCGAAAATAGCCCTGAACGTTCAAAAATACGATTGGAGACCATTTTCGAGTTTCTGATGGTATTTTCGAAAATCGAACGTTCAAGGCTATTTTTGATAATTTTCGAAAATAGCCTCGAACATATGAAAATCTTCAAAAATACAATCGGAAACTCGAAAATGGTCAAAAATAGGATTTTTGGATCTTCTGGATTTTCCCGAGATCCGGGAATCCGAAAACGGAACGAAAATAGTGAGTTTGGGCCATCTCTAGTGGTGGTAAATGGAGATACATCTATGTGGGCTAAAGTTCTAAGTGGAGTGCCTCAGGGTTCCGTACTGGGGCCACTTGTTTTTAATCTGTTATATGACTCAGAAAGGGGCATTGAGAGCAAGGTCTCTGTGTTTGCTGATGACACTAAAGTATGCAGAGCTTTGGAAACTTCAAATGATGTGCAAGTGCTGCAAGCAGACCTAGATAGATTATCAAAATGGGCAGCAGAATGGCAGATGAAATTCAATGTTGATAAATGTAAGGTGATGAATTTGGGATTTAATAAACCCTGTTCCATCTACATCATAAATAATTCTGTGTTTAGTGAATATCTAATGGAAAAAGATTTGGGGGTTCTGGTAGATAACAAACTTAGCTGTAGCAAACAATGCCAGGTAGCAACGGTTAGAGCTAGCAAGATATTGTCTTGTATAAAGAGGGAGATAGATTTAAGAGAGAAAAATATTGTTCTCCCTCTTAACTAGGGATGGCATAGAATTCGAACTCGAACCCGAGTTCGAGCCGAACTGTTCGAGTTCAAACGGACCCGGACTTCTCGAACTATCTCGGACGCGGACTTTCGATTTTTCCCGTACTTTCGATGATTTATCGAATGTTCAAACGGTCGAATCTGCGAGTAAAATGTACATGGTATCTAGGCGCGAACATCGAATCTGCAAGTAAAGTCTCCATTACAGCCTATACGCGAGTATCGAATCTGCGAGTAGAATGTCCATGTTACCTCGAACATTCGAACGCGAAAGCTCGAAAGTAGCGCGCGTGAGAGTAAAATCGATTTTACGAAAGTCCTGAATATTGGAACATGCTCCCCAGACCATTTCCCAGGTCCCACAGCCATTTACATTAAGTTACCATTAATATTTTACTTGTATTTGAGTTGAACTTTTCGAACTATTTGCCTCCCATAGACTTTAATGGGTCCGTTTTCGAACTTTCGAACTTTTACAATAGTTCGAAAGTTCGAAAACGGACCGAACTTTCAATAGTTCGACCATCTCTACTCTTAACAAGGCACAGGTAAGGCCTCATTTGGAATATGCAGTGCAGTTTTGGAATCCCATATACAAAAAGGACATCTTGGAAATGGAAGCAGTTCTGAGAAGGGCAACTAAATTAATAAAGGGAATGGAGGGGCTTAAATATGCAGACAGATTAGACAAGTAAGGGCTATTTACATTGGAGAAGCCAAGTCGTTCACCCAGTGAAGCAGAAAAGTTCATATATTTTTAAAGAGTTTATAAAAGCAACCTTACCCTGGTTTTCTGAATTATAGTTAATATATATCAAAATATAAGGGTTTGGTGAAATACTGGCTGGGATGTGCATAAGAGGCAAAACCCCCACAATTCTCTGCTATTAGACCGAGACCCAGCAATGTGTACAGATTAATGAGCTGAGAGCGAGCACTCTGCTATTCAACAGGTGTATGGGTGTATGGTGTAGAAGATACAGTGTATTCAGAGCTGTCTCAGGTGCAGCTTTGTGTTGAATCTGACTCATCTACAGTATATAGACATCAACACCAGCAGGTCTAAACCTTTACCACACAGACTGCTCCTAGGTGTGATCCACACATGCCAGGCTTCTGCAGGCTTCCATCTGCTTCAGAGAGGCAGTTCCATATCAAAATAGTGACCTACTATGGGAGAGTAGCTAATGCAGTGCAAGCTACAGTATGTAGTGTGGGGTCAAGTATATCTGGCTATGCATGTGGCATGTATAGTGCCATGTGTAGCGAACCCATTTCAATTTTTATCTTATTTTATTAATATAATGTAATCTTGCAAATAACAACATCTGTTGGTGCTGTGCGGTAAACTTGCGCGTTAGCCACATAGCCGCCACAATGAAGGAGTTTAAGTCATGGTAACCAATATAACACTGAGCAGTGTGACCATTGGTGCATCGCCCTGTAAGGTTCCTGACAAGATAAACCTGCTCTCTTTTTTGGCATCAGATTAACCAACTGTCTCCTACAAATACCAAAGTCAAAGTGATGCACAAAACAATGATGATGTATGTAATAATGTACAGTCATAAATTAATGAACAATTGCTGATATGAAAAAATCAATGGCGAAAAATAATGATTACAAACTGAATATTAAATTAGCATGGATTAAATAGGAGGGTTTCTTCTGCCTTGTTGAAAAAGTTCTAAGATAAAATGTAAATACAGTATGTTTCCACCCAAACACCCTATTTACCCAGCAGCCATGCAAAGTGGGGTTAAACCCCTACCAAGTCAGACACCCATACAAATGCCTCAAGATATTCAGCAGCAGCTGTGAAGCTCTAAGTACTTGCCACTAGTAAATAGCTTGCTAATAGCTGGCGTTAAATACTCATGTAAGGGTAAAACACGATTTACCCAGAGCCGATTAGCCACCGGCTGCTGCTCTTGGAAAATCTCCCTATAAGTGTTTGTCATTACTTTGGTGTAATGCAGCTTGAATATTTTTGGTTTAACAAGGCATGAATGATTTAGAAAATATCCTGTCCGTGATCATGGATTAACTAAGATCATGGATCAACTAAGATCATGGATTACCATTCCATTTCCCAGGTTGCTTTGCAATCCAAGGATCTTTGTTGATATTGAACTGCACATGTAATGAATATCTAACAACACCCTAAATGAAGTCCTATTTGTTGCCAAGCAGCTGAACTTCAGGGCCCAGCATCCCTTATATCTGGTTAAAGGCATGGCGGAAGTGTCTCTTGGCTCCAAATCCATGTTGTATGTTGGATTAATTGTTGAAGACGCTAAAGATACAAATTTCCTTTTGGTACTGATGAACTGCTACGGGACTCCAACTGCAGTGAGTTAGGATCCTGTGAAATATTATATTATTAGAGATAGGTAAGATGAAATACAAAACTATGAGTTATTGTCCTTATTTTAACAAACTGAGTCTAAGAATTTCTGGATGAAAGTTTTTTGTGTAGAAACTTTCTAGTTTTCCTTAGTACAATACCAATCACATATAGAAAGGCCAATTTTTCTGTCCGCTGCTGAGATATAGAAACTTTCTTGACAGTAAATGTAAAATAACTGTCAAAAGATCTAACACCCCCCACAAGTAAGATGTTTTTGGAAACTACATACCTCCTGGTTTTTAATATTGTCAAGGTGAATTTCACAGGAGAACTGTAGTAGAAAGGTAATAACCAATAGTTTCCGGTTTAAAACACAGAAATAACCTCAAAACTAGTATATTTTGTAATCACACTCCTTTAGCAACAACATATCCTCATTCTTTCACCCATGCATGTAGAATTGCAAATGCAGTCTTTTGTAGAAGTTCACACTTTTAGCACATTTAAGAAAAATAATTTAACATGATTTAAAGTTAGAATGTTTGCTCAAACCCTATGGCTAATGTGAAATCAACAATCAATATCAATGGCCCATCAAATAATATGTCACATGCATACATGCACAGCAAAGTCTGCCTGGAAACAATTTCCAGTTTTTCAAGCTAAATACCAAATTTACTCTGAAAATTCAGACTAAATTTGGTATTTAGCTTAAAAAACTGGAAATGGTTCCCAGGCAGATGTTGCTGTGCAAACTATGGATGTTTAGATGATACACACATTTGCCACCTAAGCTTGGCATTCATGCACTTATTTTTTTTAGGCATATCTCTTTATTTAATTTTGCATTTAAGCAGCTTTTCTGGTTCAAACTTGCCACACGCCATTATTTTCATTTGCAGAATTCCAGCCCATGTTTGTCAGACTTTACAGTTTTTCAAGATTTTCTAGGAAACCAGCAAACAGCCACAAAACCAATATTTATTTTAGGGCTGTCCTTACAAAACATTCCTTGCCTATAATAAACCCTACAAAAGTTCATTGGGCTGACATAAGTTAGAATTTCCAAACACACAATAAGACTTGTTAAAGGGCATGCCCACCCCCAAAATTATAATCCCCCCACTAATGGCCCCACCATGAAGTGTAATAAAATCCTTACCTCACATACCAGCTCAGTATGGTTCTCCTGTAGCCCCCCCCCCCCCCATATAGGACTCTGCCTCCTGTCTCACCACCGGGAGAAGTTTGGCATGCGTACTGCAGCCCTTCTCCCCCTCCCTCCCTCTCCCTCCCGTTTTTCGATCCCTCCCCGTACCATAAAAACCTTTGTCCATATATTAGTATATCTTCCCCCAGCCCCAACCGCTAAAAAATAATTTTAAGAAAGTCCTCAAAACACTACTTACCTTCCCTCATTGGCTGCCTCTCAGCCAATCACGGACGTGCCTGCCGGTCCCGCCCCCTGCTTGCAGTGTCTTGCAAGCAGAAGGCCGGGCGTCGGAGGAGAGAGGGAAGGTAAGTAAAGATCTGGGCACTTTCTAAAAACTATTTTATGGTGGTTGGGGCTGGGGGAAGGCATTCCATTATAGGGCAATTTTTTTTTATAAGGCTGGACATGCCCTTTAAACACATGAGATTTAATCAACACATGAAACTAATGGCCTACTAAGGTGCCTTTATTTTAATGGATTCCCTAGTGACATGCAGTACACACACAGCTAGAGTAACATTAGACATGAGGACAATACGTATGTGATCAGTGCTGATCACCTATTACTGATCTGTGCCTGCATTATGTTTAAATTGCTATTTATACTATTAATGCAGGCAAAATTTTGGGATGTTTTAACTCCCATTGGCTTTAATTGGAATTTTTGATTTTTTTTTTTCAAATATAATCGAATCTGCAAGCAGAATGGATTTTTGCAAGTTCAGCCAAGGGCGCTTCTAGACCTTTGGGCACCTGAGCCAAATTTTTTAAACATTCCCAGTAAACATTTGCAAAAATTGGGTGTGGCTTGTAGAGGTGGGAATGGGGGGCTAACTAACAGTGTCTGGTGAAATGAAGGGCTGACTTGACACTGGTTGGTAAACTAGAGGGCTGACCTAACAGTGTCTGGTGAATCCTCCAGCTCTCCAGTCTAGTAGACACTGTTACAGTAGATCAGCCCTTCAGTTCACCAGACACTGTTAGGTCAGCCCTCCAGTTCACCAGAAACTGTTAGATCAATCCTACAGTGTACCACTGTTAGTTCATATATACAAAATGACACGTCCGGATCACATCTGTTGCACCTCACTCTCCTGTTCCCACATACAGGTAATTTGCCAAATATTTCGAAAAAATGAGGAGGCGTGCATGCAGAAAAGGTACTGCTAAGGCACAATTTATTGCAACATGTTTCGGATCAGTCACGATCCTTTCTCAAGCCCTTGCCTTAGCAGTATGCCTTAGCAGTACCTTTTCTGAGTGTACCACTGTTAGGCCTGCCCTCCAATTCACTAGCCAAATAAATATAAGTTGCTCACAGTGACTGGTGCATATAAGTTGCCCACAGTGGTGGGTACATATAAGTTACCCACACAGACTGGTACATAGAAGTTGCCCACATGGACTGGTACATATAAGTGTTATCTAACTGTGCCAGGACTCTGTGCTGACAGAATGTATAGTACATAAACAATTATACAAAGTTAATATCATTAAATCTCCTGGACATCCACAGGTCCTAAGAGAGCTCAGTTCTATTTTATCTAAACCACCGTTCCTTATCTTACCAGACTCACTTTTGTGAAAAAGACAATGTAACATGTAGTAATTTGCAGCCTTGTAATTATAGACCTGTAAGTTTAACACCTGTGGTGGGAAAGATTTGTTAAGGGTGGGCATGTGCACCCTTAAAACAAAGAAGTGGTGACTTGTCAGTTATCTGCCTGCAACCCCAACTGCTATTTTTACCAGTTTATTACATACATTTGTAACCAGATATTTAATAAGTTCTCATTCATTCTAGCAAAGGTATCTGCATCCTTCCTCTGCTCAATGAGTTTTTTTTAATTATAAACTTGAGCATGAGAGGTGGAGGCAGCAGGGCGAGGGGCCAGCTTACTCTGCCAGAATTGAGGCAATAATTATCCTTAAATATCTGGTTAGTAAAACATCTAATAAAGTGCTGAATATATCAGTTGGGTGTGGGGGCTGGTAACAGACATGTGACCATTTTTCATTTTAGGGGTGGCATTCACTTTAAGAACTGATCCTATAAGTAGGTATCCACATGGATTCATGACAAATATATATTGTCAAATTAACTAGCTTGATTTTTATGAAGCTGGGAGTTTTATTCTGAGTTTTGATAATCTTATTCAAACCTAATTGAATCGGAATTCCTAATTTAATCAATTTCTACGGTTTTATATCATTTTCAATGGGAATTTTCGCTAAGAATTTTTGATTTTCTAATGAAATTTTTGATTTCCAAATTTTCTATGAAAATTCATGGTTTTAAAAAAAATCTGTGGATCTTCAAAACTGGCAGTTCCATATTTAAACAATGTTTGTTAATAGGAACTTCTACAATCTGTGACAGAAAATGTTCATATAGCATATTAAGAAACTTAGAGGTGCTGGCAGTTCCTCTACATCGATCAATGTCAGTCTAATTAAAACCCCCCTTGATCAGAACTTGCCCCAAAATTGCAGCCTTTTCCATCCTTATATAACAGAAACCTAAAATTCATTTACCCCTAAATTTCTGTACAAAACACGTGTTTAACATAAAGTCATACCCCTCCTTTCATATTTACTCTGTCATGTCTAAACAAGGTCATATGAATCATTTAGCTATGTTTCTGCTATACATCATACTCCCCCCCCCCCCAACCCGGAATCATTTTGCTGACTATTATCCCTGCCGTCCCTATAGCCATATTTACTTACCTCTCTGCTCTGCATTAAAGCCGGCATTTTCTTTTGACTTCATGGTCAATAACTTAATGCTGCAAACTGTTGTGTCTCCTCTGTTATTGCTTGAGCTCTTATTTCCTTAAGCTGACAGAGGAGGTGAGGACAGGGAAGACAAGCACTGGGGGAGATACAGTTTATAGAGCTTCAGGAAGTGTGGGGTGGGAAAGATAAATAGATTTTAGTTCTGGGGTGAACATGCTCCCTAACTTCCTTTTATGAACTGAATTCTGACTAATTTCTACACTGAAGGTAAAAGAGAATTATTTTTGAATAATAAAGAAGGAGTGTGGGGGGGGGGGGGGGGTTGTTTACATAACCACCTAAAGGTTTTTAAAAAGACAATGCTTGGGTTAGATAAATAAAAATAAATTTTTAATTCAGGTCCCCTAAATCATATAGACCTCTTGAATAAAAAAAAAAAAAGAAATAGACAGAGAGTGGGACAAGTCCCTTAAAGGTTAGGTTCACTCAAAAAGTGAACCTTTCCGTTTGCACATTAATTGAATAATAGGGGGTAAATGAGCTATGTCTAACCTCCCGTTCTTCATTTAATGTTACAGGAGCCGGGAACAAAGAGGAACGAAGAGTCATATGGCAGTTCCCGACTACTTCCAGCATGTACTATACTATATCACTTATGCATGCTATAGTATACAGTAGTTTAACTGGGAAGAAATTGGGAACTGTCAGAGGAGTCAGCAATGAATCCCATTTTGTATCTTTGTCCCCAGCTCCTGTTACTGTACATTAAATGAAGTACGGGTGGTAAGACATAGCTATATTTCTAGTTTTGTCACAAACCTTGTTTCATGGCGAAAATGCTCATTTAGTGTAAATTTCACTGGTAGGAAGTATCTGAAATTTTGACTCAAAACTGACCTGATTTTGCATTTTAAAAGGTGAAGTCAGTCCTGTTCTGCAAACAGACTAGCAAAATTTACAATTTAGCCCATTTCTAATTTTAAAGGATAACTATAATCTGTTTAAAAGAGCTCTCTTTTACCTTTCAAACAAGCATAGATGTTTCTAGCTTCTCTAGTCTGTCCTAACTGTCTGAGTCTGTGACAGTCACACAATGTACTGTTTAAGAAGCCGCCCCTCCCAAATCAATATTTTCTGAAGCTAGTTAGAGATCTGCCCTTTCATCTTCCTATTGGCACCTTCAGGCTTGTGGCTAGCTTTAAAAATGAATTAGAAGTTTAGGGGTGAGGCTTAAGGTGCAGCTGATGATGCTCTGCCCCAGCAGTGGGCATGCTTAAGACTGAGACCACGGGGCAGAGTACTAGCAAGAAACACACGCATGTGAACTAATAATGGACAGGACCGTGGCGCATATATTGTGAACTACCTGGTAGCAATGCTTTAGCAATGCGAACCAGAAGTGTGAGTGTAGCGCAAATCGCACAGCCCTTATACTGCTGTAACTTTGGATGATCCTGGAGTTGTTTTAAAGGTGGTCACTTGTATGGAGATCACAGTTCCCCTAGTGTTAATACTATTTATACAAATCAAACATTTACAATGTTCTATATTTTTATTTCAGCTTTAGCAGCAGCCATGGATGCATTGATACCTGTCTTCTTATTTTTCTTAATTAAATCTAAATAGAACTGTACAAATGAGTAGAAAAAACCAATAGTATGTAAACACTCTATTTCTTCTCTGTACTCACTAAGAATATACTATTTTATTTTTTAATATAATTTTATTAGTCGTTTTCCATATTACATATAAATGAAACTGACTGCACGCTGGAGGTCTACCATGATGTCATAGCATATAGCAGGAGACACCTAGGGGAATGTCATTGAAGCATTGAGTCATTGGCTGTGATGTCATCTGTTACACCCATGACTAGCAGCTGCTATCTGGAATAATTAGTAAACTTTCCCTTTAACTTTTATATACGGATTATGTGTCAGGAGAAGGGAACTCCAAATGTAATCCTTAAATACCTGAAAAAATAATATGATTGCACTGTTTTCTCTTGTTAGTTTAAGGCCTGTCCACCCTCACCACTTCATTTTAGAAGCAGCTTAGCAACAGATGTAAAGGAAAAAGTTCTTTTGGGAGACACTTACAGGTCAATGCACCAAGAGCCACTATCGGTGCAAAGTTGCTGGCAATGTTGTATGCCAATAGCGTCTCTTGGTGCATCGCTAGCTAACATTTTTCTATTTCACCACTTTTATCGCCAGCTATTAGCAAATAATATCCCTTGTGTCGGCTGCATGGTTATCTTTCACTTTAGCCACGCAGCCGACGCAATGGAGTTTACATCACGCTCACCGATGTTATATGCACGTTGGTGCATCGCCCTGCTAATATGGTACATTTTGTTCAATTTCTGTCAGCAAAATGAATTGTCCATTGACAGGACATGTAGAGCAAACCCCCTGGGTGGTGCTTAAAGGAATTGTTCACTGAAAAAAAATGCTTTGCCTCATTTCAATCTATAAATGAATACTTGTAAGTATCACTTACTCTGATGTGTTTGTGTTGCTGCATGGTTTCAATCCAGTACTTGTTTTGTTGAAGCTCAATTCCTCAGTCACCCAGCCCCTTACCAGACTATCTGACTCTCAATCATGCTCAGTATATGGGGCAGCAGTGGGTGAGGGAATTTCCCACCATGCAGTTCATGTACCAACTGTCACCATTCCAGCTACAGCAAAACTATACATAACAGAAGAGTTTATGATACTAAGGCACTTGATTAACAGCTGAAATGTAAGATGTTTCCAATTGGCTATCTAAAGAAATAGGAGACAGATCATCAACAAATGGTACAGTAATAGTTGGGAAGAATGATAATTTCCAGTAATGGGCAATTTAAATAACAAATTTCCCAGTGTACATTCCCTTTAAACTATAAACCTTTATTTCTGTTTTGTTAGTTTTGTCAAAACCTCTTGAGTAAGGATCTATTTACACTACACCACCATTTGTGATACAAAAGTCTATACTGTAAATATTCAAATATGATAAATGCATAAACAATAATATAAAGTGGTTATACAATCTTTGTTGTTATTGGAAACATGTCCCCTGAGGCTTAGAAAAAATTATGTCTCAATCTCCCTGCTGTCAGTGGACTATAAATTAAAAGGTTTAAAAATGGAGTAATTACAGTATAAAGCAATGATAGAACCTTGTTAGCCTGCAGAGCATGACCACTGCTAGGTGCTAAATACACCATAAACATTGTTATGTAATATGTGAAAACAACACTAAGGTGAGAGCTACAGGTGGAGAAGGCTTTCTTTTTCCCACTAACTGACTGAATCTTTAAAATTGACCTGATAATACACACATATGTTAATATTATAAATAAAAATGGAAATATCATAGTTGTAGGAGAGAGCAAGTAAGAAACCATCTTAATTGTAGAAGTGTCGGAACAAGATAGACCTAAAACGGGATCAAAATCACAAAACAAATGGTCAATTGTATTTATTTGTCCACAAAAATATAGTTTTGATGAATAACCCAGCAAAACAGACATGTGAAAAAAAGATGACACCCAACAGGTGACAGACAGGTAGCAACAGAACCGGGAATCCATTATGGAGGAATAATGTAAGGGTCTGCATATGGCTAAAAATCGGTCATATGACATCACGGCCAGTAGAAGAGATTCGGTCACTGTTAAGAATGCGAAGAAATAGAACTGTGTAATGCAGCTCAGGAGAGACACGGTGACTCAGTTGTTAAGTAAAACTTGGAGCATTTTTGGGATGATATTTGTGGTGAACAAAATTTCAGTGAATGCTAAATTGCTTAAGAAGAAGTACATGGGTGAATGTAGGAAATTATAAGAAATGATTACCAAAATGATCAGAATGTTACCAAATAGTATTAAGATATATATAACCAGGAACGCTGTGAAAATAACAAACCTGTAGCTACTGACATTATGAAACCCCAGGAGGAAAACTTCACTTAGGGTGGTTTGTGAGAAGCTTGTGGTTGGAAGTTAAATGCAGTCATGGTGATGTTTCAAAATGAAGGTAAATCTACAAGAAAAAGTAAAAAGCAATATTATTGGTCAGGCCCTTGCTGAAAGAGGGTGTAGCTAGACCGGGCCATTGATCAGAACATTCAATTAAAGATTTGCAGGAATTATAGGTAAATCACGACACAATTGTTTTCCCTTAATAATTAAAAAAGAGAGGTAAATATTTTCTGCCTATGAATATGTCTGACCCCATTTCCTGCAGAGAGAGTTTTTTTTCTATTCAGGGTTTTTAGAAAGTGAGGGTACTTTATATATCATTCTGTTCAACCTAACATCTGGTTGTAGAGAATCGCCACAGGCAAACATTATGTTTTTATTTTGTGGAATAATTTGAATTCCAGTGAAAATAAATATAAATTATCCCTCTTACCCCACCAGCCTAGTGTGTCTAGCAAGTTTCCACCACTACCATCTCTCATATTGATACTTGTGTATTTTGTGCTAAAACCGGTTCTTTTTTCCTGTTCTCTTATGCCTTATATTTTTATACTTACCTCCCCCTCGCTTCATACATCCATTGTACCCAGGTTGAGGAACTAAACCACTTGGTCCTCATCCATAGGTTGATCTTAGTTAAGCAACATTACTTACTGTAAGTTTTCTTTACTGGTCCAGTCCTCTCCGCCTCTCTTGATCCATTGACGACAAGGCCAATTGGAAAATGAGGAGGGACTGGAGCAGCAAAGGAAATGTTAAGTGAGTAATGCTGCTTAACTAAGAGGCACCCAGGGGTGAGTTTCTCGCTCTGGGTACAATGCATGAATAAATGAAGAGAAGCGGGGGGTGAGTATCAGTGTCCATTGTAACATCTACATGTTTAGTTAATACTGTTTCTTTAAGGCATAGAGGCAAGCTGGGAAAAAGGGGCAGTATCAGGAAGTAAGCTAGGGAATAGCATGGTATGAGAAAGTGTGATGTACCTGTTGCTCTGTTTGAATAAATCAAGTTCCCTCTACATTCCAAGTGTTTTCTTGCTCTTGAACAATATAACAAGGGAGACATAACATCCATTGACACATCAATAATGGCCTAAATTTAAGGTCAAGAAACAAAATTTAAGGTCTCACTTTCTGCACCCTAAATGAACAAAGAAAAGATAATCAATCCTAACGTCTAACCTTTTGTACTTCAATTACCATTAGCAAACTTTTGCATTTCTCATAGTTAAGCTCTGGATCCATATAACAGGCTTTCAGACTTCCCCTCAGCCCATTGGCTTTTTAAAATGGGTGAAGAGGCCATTTATCCAGTGCACAACTATGAGAAATGCAAAAGTTTGCTAATGGTAATTGAAGTAAAAAAGGTTAGAAGTTAGGACCTTCCAGACTGGGGTTACCTTGACGTGGTTGGAAGGCTTTTCATTCATGTGATCACAGTAATGTATACTAAAACCCCTTTGTTTATAATTATGTCTCACCCAATATCCTCTAGACTGTAAGCTCTTTGGGCAGGGTCCTCTCTCCTATTGTATCACGGTATTGCTGTAAGAAACTCATCACTCTGTTTACTCATATTTTGTATTACCTGTGTATGTAATATGTATGACTTTGTATAACATGTATTACCCTGTATGTAATGTATGACTATGTAATTGTAAAGAGCCATGGAAGATGTTGGCGCTATATAAATATAAAAATGGAAATATCATAGTTGTAGGAGAGAGCAAGTAAGAAACCATCTTAATTGTAGAAGTGTCGGAACAAGATAGACCTAAAATGGGATCAAAATCACAAAAGAAATGGTCAATTGTATTTATTTGTCCACAAATATATATATATAATATAATATAATAATAATAATGTATGCCAGTGTGCAGATAATATGATATTGTATGGGGCTTAGGAATGTGCATTGATTTTCTTTTCTATATTTGTATAAATGTTTGACCAGATCAGTAGCACTTCCGCAAAATAAAATATAGTTGTAATTTAGTATAAGTAGTGCTTCTACAATCCTTCTAAGACACGCTAAATGAAACCAAAAAGCTGGACTGTTTACAACCCACTCCAGAATAATAGTTATGAACTTTATTACCCTTGTGCTCTGTATTGTTTAAATCCCTTCTGATATGTAACACCTTAATGTACAGGTAAATAATCCAGTTTGCATTCACTCTATTAGTACCGTATATACTCGAGTATACACCGAGACACCCTCTAAAAAGGAGTAAAAGTGATTGACTTGAGTATAAACCAAGGGTAGAAATTATGACCACTACTGCCTTCTGATTCTTTATTGTTTTGAGTCTTTAGTTGCCCTTTAAATAGACAGCAGATTTCCCATACAGTAGTCCCATACAGTAATAGCCATATTCAGTATGGTTATTACTGTATGGACTACTGTATGGAAATTCTGCTGTCCATTTAAAGGGCACCTAAAACCTCAAAACAATACAGAATCAGAAGGCAGCAATAGATAACATGCTCCTTCTGATTCTGTATTGTTTTTAGGCTTTAGTTGCCCTTTAAATGAACATCAGAAGTCCCATACAGTAATAGCCATACTGTATTTGGCTATTACTGTATGGGAATTCTTATTTCCATTTAAAAGGCGATTAAATCCTCATTCCTTGGCACTCCAGATGTTTGAACACTACAACTCCCAGCATGCTTTAGTTGCTGGGAGTTGTAGTTTCCAAACATCTGCAGTGGCAAGGAATAGCCACTGCAGGAATTACTTAACTCTCATCCCCCCTTTCGGAATCCCTACAGTTGCCTTCTCCTACCTGCTCCACATGTTCTCCTGCAGGCTGCTCTGGATCCTCTTCTAAGCTCCGGCGGCCGCATGCTCCACATTCCTCTGCTGGTTGACGTCACTACTCTGCGCTGGCCTCACTTCCCGGCACCGAGTAGTGACGTCAGTCAGCAGAGGAAGCGTATCGTGCGGCCACCAGATCAGATAAGTCTTTGACTCGAGTATGAACCGAGACTCGATTTTGAGGTTATTTTTGTAGCCTGAAAATCTCGGTTTATACTCGAGTATATATGGTATAAACGTTTCAGAATTTATTTGTACATTTTTCATATAAAGGTGTCTCAATAACATGTCTGAAAAAAAGTTTTCCTTTCAAAGCCTGTGGTTTAATAAATCAGTTATGAAGCCAAAATTAAAGGAGGTAAAGTTATATTGAACTTGCTTACACTTAAAAATCCTATAAATACTGTAAATCCGACAATCTCCTTCTTCTCTTCTTTCCAAACTGTGCAGCTGCTGGAAACACATTCTTAGCAGAGGCTTGAGTTGGGCTGCAAAAGTCAACAGGGACACAGAAAGAGAGGCAGTATGAGGATGCATAAGATAAATGCGTTAGGGTTTTAAAAATCTAATGGTTTAGGTTCCCATTAGGTTCCCATTTGAACTTTAACTCATTTCAGACCCCCGTTCTCCTTTACAACTATAAAACTTTATATGGGGTGATTTTAAAACAAGAGGTCGACATGAGAAGACCAGGAAACCAGAGATGAATGGAACTGTGGTTCCGTGGAATGTATTGAGATTTGTACCTCTAGTTGGTTAATCTACCTTGCGTTAATACACAAGATTTAATGACCAATCAAGGACAATTTCAGCAAAATCATTCCATAACATGTTTATTTAGCTTGTTTATTTACATAGGAAAGCCACTATTTGCTGTACGGCAATGTTTCATTTTACTAAGAAATTCAAACTGTATCTGTATTGAGTTTGCTCATACAGTAACTTGGGTGAAAGAAATAACTACCATTACATCAAAGGTTCAGTTGTACTCTGTTGTGCTGGCCCTACACGGCATTACAGCTGTGACCAGAAATGTTGTGCACTACACTCTGAAGCACTTACATTTCAGGTTTTTGCGTGCACACCTCTTTAATCTATGTGCGCAGGTCTGCAGAGTTAGCAAACAATGTTGGAAGGAGACTCCAAGCAGTATTCCACTGCAAACAAACTATTTCAGTGCTCTCAGCAACATGTTTCGGATCTTTTATGGATACTTTTTCAAGCTTGAAAGAGGATCCATATAAGATCCGAAACATGTTGCTAAGATCACTGAAATAAAACTTGTTTGCAGTGGAATACTGCATGGAGTCTCCTTCCAACATAGTTTGATTGCTGTAATTGCTGCCGGGACCTGGGCAGAGGGGATTAGAGAGTTGTGAGTGTGCGCAAGAGCGCACAGCTTAGAGGGAACACTGGGACCTTGATCATAAAGTGGATCAGAAAATCTTGTTCAGTGAACAGTGCGAGAACATTGCAGGTAAGTTATGAATGTATGTGCACCTTTAGTGGAAATCTAAGTAATTGTGCAAAATATTCAACGGTAGAATAGATAAATAACTATATACAGATATAAAGATACAGTATATATAAGATATACAGATTGAAGGATAGCGGTAGATTATCGCTAGAGATAGACCCAAACTCAAACCCGGTTTGAAACGGATTTTACAGATCTAGGAGGACTCAGACTTTTTTGATGTCTCTGGTTTTTGGTTTTTGCTCCCCATTGACTTTAATGGGTAGGATTTCGGATTTTTTCTTTATAAACGGTTTCTTAGGAGCTTTGGCCATTTGTAATTATCACATCTTATGTTGATGATTTTTATTGCAGTAGAACACAATCTCCCTTATCTATCACTTACTGTGCTAATTGAATTCAATTTGATTGATGGGAGGGTAATATTCATTCCTGATGAGAAACCTTCTAACTCATTGTCAAAATACAAGAGAACGTATCTTACCTGTAATGTGTAAACATTCTCTGTAATCATTAATGAAACCTCAACCATAAATAACCTTCATACTAAACTTACTGAACCTCCTGAGATTAATTTAAAATAATTCTAGGTGTCTTACCATGGGCCTATAGCCTGCTGAGATTTGCATAACTCTCCTCTGCTATTCTCTGTCCTGGTGATTCATTAACCCAGTTCTTATTCACTGTTTCTTGTGTTGCCTGTCTAGTTTACTATTGTGTTAGTATGATAAGGTCTGTCACCACTGTAAGATTTCATTAAAAGTACATACTGACCATTGCATCTATCACATTATCATTTGTGTTCCTATACTGTACAGGTAAGTCTATGGCCTCTTCTACACACATACTGGTCATTTATTTTACATTATGGATCAATATATGTAGCGAAAGATGGTTTATTTTGTCGTATTGTCAAGGTTCCTCTATGCCCTGTAAATATTTCTGTGTCTAAGGAAACTTATGGCCAGGGCTCTCTTACACATTTCAGAACTCGCTTCCGAATGCTACCAAAGTGTTCCCATTATGTGTAATGCGCTCCAATCTGTAATTATGCATATACTGTATTTCATCCGTTCTCATAACAGATGTGTACAGGAGTGTTGCGTGCATAGCATATCACGCATGGCAGCATATTGCAAAAATCCTGCATGCGCTGCCGTACATGATAGTGGGACCTAGACCTTACTTGGGTACCCACAAAGTACTGTATGTACTTTATAGTCCGGAGCTACTCTAGCACACTGATGTTGGCTGTTTGCCAGACATTAGGTAGGTGCAATCCTCCAACTCTCTGCCAAGGCAATACAAACATAAAACAAAAGTTGAGGGGCACACTACAGATGTGAGCAAACAATGTTTCTGGAAAACTGATGCACTGGTTATACCTGAGGAAGGGACAAAGTGTTACCGAAAACTTGTATCACGTTGTTTTCACAATAAATCGTAAAAACACATCTGTAAAGAAATCCCAAGCCATAATGCAAAGGGATACATGGCTGAGAGGTAGGGGGAGCAGTATTGCTAGGTAGATTCGTAAGTAAGCAAGGGTAGTTATAGGCTAAGGGTTAAGGGCAGAGATAGGCTAGGGATAGCAAACATTGTTGTAAATAGAACAGGAGAAGGGAATATAAGTGAGGAAAAGGGGAGGGTCCGGTGCAGTGAAGCAGAGGAGACAGAAGAAGTTGCAAGAAAAGAAATCCAGCAAGAAGAGGGAAAAAATGGCTTAAGGGGTGCCCAGCAGAGCTGTAACACACTTACCCACAGGGCTGAGACACACCTGGACTTCCCCTGAGAACCATGGAGAACATCGACCGGCTGCTGCAGGAGCTGAGAGCGAAGGCCGCGACGAGAGGAGATGACTGGCTACGAAGGGAGCTGCAGAGGATCGAATCACCACTGGAAACCACCGTAAGCCGCAGCAGAAGGAGAGCGCGTCCGCCAGAGAGACTGAGCCCCCACACAGCCCCGGCTACAGGGAGGAGGAGCAACAGTGGAAGGCCCATTCAAGCCCGGCAACCAAGAGCAGCACGAGATCCTGCGAGAAGAGGCCGGAGAGAGGTGATGTCAGTGACAGGCGCCGGAGAAGGGACGTCGGGAGCAAGCGACGGAGGACGTCGGGAGCAAGCGACGGAGCGGTGACGTCAGCAGGAGGTGCCGGAAGAAGAAAGAAGAGCGGGGCTAACGCCGCCCGCCTAGCCGACAATAGGGAAAGGATCCGCACCGCCCGCCCGGACAGCAGGGACACGGAATTGAGCGGGGCTAACACCGCCCGCCCAGCCGACAGCAGCAAAAGGATCTGCATCGCCCGCCCAGCCGGAACACTGTAGTAAGCGGGGCCAACACCGCCCGCACAACCAGTAGCACCAAGGAGACGACCCACGCTAGGAGGCAGCAGGAAGGGAATCAGCGGGGATTGCTGATTCCCAGTTCAGTGGCAACACACACCAGGAAGAGGCAACTGAATACAGAGGCTGCACTGGCAGCAGAAGAACGGTCCCCCTGCTCATCTCACAGAAGGCGACAAAAAGAGAGCAGGGAGGGATCTCTGCACAGCACCCCCAGAGCCACAGCTTCCACATCCGGCGCAGATGTATGACCCATCGCTGAGGACTACATCGCTGAGGACTACATCGCAGAGGACTACATCGCAGAGGACTACATCGCAGGGGACAGCATCGCACAGGACGGCAGCGAGGAGGAGAATAGCCAGGGTTCCAGTGATGACTTCACCAGACCAGCAATAAGGAGCGTCATAGAAGTCCCGCATCCACCGGCAGCGTCAAGGGTCCCCACGGCAGTCGGCACAGCAAGAGCTGACCAGCTTATAGGTGAGTCCCCTGACGGGGGTCCAGGCACTGCACTACACAAAACACCAACAGTAAACCAATCAGTTACACCCATATCAGTAACAGTGTCAAATGACAAAAGGTTTGGGGAAATTTTTTGGGGGATTGAGGGAGCTTATGAGGGCATGGGAAACAAAATTAGCACCAGAACAAGGGGACAAGGTGACAGATAGAAGCATAGGAGGTCAGGCACAGTTGGACATTGACCCAACACAGGCCTGGGTCACATCAGGACAGGCAACAGCACAGGTAGGGCCAGTAACCCCAATAACAAGTAGCGACTGGGTCACCTCAGGGCAGATAGCGGCACAGATAGGATCAGAAACACCAGCAGCAAGCAGCGCAGTAATAGAACAGGTCAAAGGACAGGAAGATGGACTAGGCAGGAATAAGGACAGACTGTCAGATTTATCTAAAGGAGCAACTTACCTGTGCTTTGAGGGCCCTCTGGGCACTCATTTAAAAACGGAAGTACGAGAGCGTATATGGAAAGGGCAATACGTAGACTTCTTCGCTCTCTTACCTACAGAGAGGGTACAGGCGGAGAGGATGACAAAACAGGAAGAATCAAAGAGGGAAGATGAAGAGGCAAGGAGGGTGTGGCTCATTCCGAGAACTTTCCATAACTGGCTGCAGGCATTCCTTATATTCGGTAGTGTCCTAGGCGAGAAATCGCCGGGCGAATGCCCCGCTTTGTTTTGCTACCTAGATGGCATATTCGAAGCATACAAAACGTTTGGCGGTCTAGCGTGGCTAAGATACGACGAGCAGTTCCGCCAAAGGAAGGCCGTCAGGTCAGGGATTCAGTGGGACCACAGGGACATGGGCCTCTGGCTGAGGCTCATGTGCCCCAGCCGCCCATCCATACCTCCCTTTCACGGAGCTGCTGAGGGAGGATGGCAGCCTCCTCCCCCAGCAGTACAAACAAAAAAGGGTTTCTGCTGGGCTTTCAACGAGGGACACTGCAAATTTGGGCAGGCTTGCAAATTCAAACACGAATGTTCGCAATGCGGAGGGACCCACAGTTTTACTAGATGCTACAAAAAAGGTAGACAAATGGGCAGACACACTGAGGCAGCTGGAAAAGGGGAGGACACCAGTGAACGTGCGCGCGATGGCCCCTTTCCTAAACATTTATAAGGATCGGCAAGCAGCCATGCTGCTCGAACGGGGCTTTAGTCAGGATTTTTTCATCCCGTTCAAAGCTATGCAAACCCCACTGATATCAAGGAACCTGCAATCAGCACTACAATACCCAGCCATAGTAGACAATAAATTAAACAAAGAAGTTCAAGCAGGGAGAATGGCAGGCCCCTTCAAAACCACACCTTTCCACAATCTAAGGGTATCCCCGCTGGGTTTGGTCCCCAAAAAAGAGGCGGGAAAATATCACCTAATACATCACTTATCCTACCCCAGAGGGGGCTCGGTAAATGATGACATCGACAAAGAATTATGTAAAGTCACTTACGCGTCCTTCGACAAGGCAGTCGCACTACTGCGACAAGCAGGACAGGGAGCACTGATGGCGAAGACGGACATTGAGTCCGCCTTTCGCCTTCTGCCAGTTCACCCCGAATGTTTCCACCTGTTAGGTTGCAAATGGAGAGGGAGGTATTACGTCGACAAATGCCTGCCTATGGGCTGCTCTATTTCATGCTCCCACTTTGAAAGTTTTAGCACATTCTTAGAATGGATAGTTCGGCTAGAGGCAGGAATCGAGTCAGTAATTCACTACCTCGACGATTTCCTATTTATTGGGCGACCTGGGACCCAACAATGTAATTGGCTTTTACAAACCATGAAGCAGACATCAGACAGGTTTGGTATACCACTAGCAACAGAAAAAACAGAGGGCCCAACTACCGTACTAAGCTTCCTAGGGATTGAATTGGACTCCGTCAAAATGGAATTCAGATTGCCCACACAAAAAGTGAAAGAATTACAAGCACTTGTCCTACAGGCACAGCACTGCAAGAGCCTACCTTTGCGCCATGTACAGTCTCTGCTGGGAAGGTTAAACTTTGCTTGTAGAATCATGCCAATGGGCAGAATTTTTTCACTGTCACTGGCGACAAAAGGTATCTCTCGCCCACACCATTTTGTTCGGATTAGACAGCCAGTTAGGGAGGATTTAGCAGTGTGGGCTTCCTTTCTAAAAAATTACAATGGCAGGACATTATGGCAACAGGAAGAAGTATCCAATGCAGACCTGCAACTGTTCACCGACGCGTCGGGCAGCCACGGGTATGGGGCTTTTTTCAGGGGACAATGGAGTGCGGAAGTATGGCCGGACTCCTGGAAAGAATTAGGAGTAACAAAAAACTTGTCATTCCTGGAGTTGTTCCCCATACTCGTGGCGATAGAATTGTGGCAAGAGCAGCTAAAGAATAGAAGGGTGATGTTTAATTGCGATAACCTTAGTGTGGTGCAGGCCCTCAACACATTATCATCATCATCACCGCCGGTCATTTGGCTATTAAGACACTTAGTCCTACGCTGCCTACAAAATAATATAGTAATCAAGGCAAAACACATTCCAGGGACACAAAATAACATAGCGGATGCATTGTCTCGTTGTCAGTGGGACAGGTTCCAGAAGATGGCCCCAGGAGCAGAACCACTCAACCGTCCATGCCCCCCAGTAATATGGGATTTAGCGGCTTGGGACTTGAGGAATTAGTAAAAAAAATCCATGGCCCACACTACTTGAAAAAGATATGAATAGACATGGGCAGAATGGGGGTTCATAAGAAAGAAGTGGTGTCAATCGCAGAGGGAGAATGACAGACAAACTTTACTTTCGTGGATAGTGGACATGTACAAGCAGGGAGTGTCAGGAGCAGTAGTGACAAACAAAATGGCAGGTTTGTCTTTCTTGTTCAAAATGCAGGGTACAACTGACTGGACAAAAGACGCGCTAGTCAAACAAGCCTTGAAAGGGTATAGGAAAGGGACACTGAAGGAAGACAAGCGTAGGCCCATCACATTCGCAGTTCTGAAATCACTGCTAGGTAAGCTCAAAGAAATCTGCTTTTCAGAGTTCGAGGAGAGATTGTTTAGGGCGGCTTTCACAATGGTATTCTTTGGAGCTTTCCGCATCAGCGAACTTTTACCTAGATCAAAAAAGGACAGTGGGGGCATACAGTTTTCAGACATTTCACTGACAGGACAACAAGTAGGGATCTGGCTAGCAAGGTCAAAAACGGATCAGAGCGGTAAAGGAAAATGTGTTAGAATATCAGCCACAGGGGGCGAAGCTTGCCCCATAACCTCCCTACGAAATTTCTTAAAGTACAGGCCATCAGGACAAGGCCCCCTCTTTACGCATATAGATAAAACTCACTGTCAAGATACCATACGTTGCGGTATTAAAAAAGGGCATAGCATTCCTGGGACTACCGCCCAGCGAATTTGGATCACATTTATTCCGGATAGGTGCAGCAACAGAAGCGGCACAAAGTGGCTTGGAAGACGAAGTAGTCAAACAAATAGGCAGATGGCAATCAGACAGATTCCGTACGTACATCCGTCCGCACAAATCCTTAATGTAACAGATAAGTACACACTACTTATACCGAGCAATATGCTTTCTTCCTTTAGATCCACCGGCAGTCCTATGGATTATGGGACATTCATTTATCCATCATGCAGCCAAGAGGGCAGTAGTCAGGAGGGAGGGCAGACAACTTGGGTTCCAAAAAAGTATGCTAGCAATTCACTGGTTAGGGTGCAGTTTATGGAAAGGGTTAGGCTCCATGGCCCTCCTAATATCCTTCTTATCCACCTAGGGGGAAATGACCTGTGTTCAGTGCCCAGCAGAGTTTTGATGATGGATATCAAATGTGACCTGTTGCGGCTGTGGGCGGCGTTCCCGACAATGCGGGTGATTTGGTCCGAAATTACGACCCGCCTGCACTGGAGGGACTGTAGGTCATATAAAGCAGTTGAGAGAACGAGAATTAAGATAAACAGGGCAGTTAACAAGTTCATAATTAGGAATGGGGGGAAGGTAATTAGCCATAGGGACTTCGAGATGGAAAAATCGGGATGGTTTGCAAAAGATGGGGTTCATTTGAACGAAATAGGTATGGACATCTTCAACTTTGACATAGGGGATGGAATAAAAGCAGCCTGGGCAGTTTGGGGGAACAGGCAGTCCTAAGGTGTCAGGTCTCCCTGTTATGGCAGTTGGTCACTGGAAGCTGGCTGGTGGGACAAGTGGTGGAGCTAGCCCAAGGGGTGGCAGCTCCAGAATATACTGGTTTGGACTATAGGGTATGGTGTCGGCATACTCGGAAAGGTGCTCATCGAGTCGGTGCATCTACGACTGATGAGCAAATTCAACGGTAGCTTCCAGTGAGCCATTTTACAGTGTTAAAATATTTAAATGGTTAAAATGTTTAAATGGTTAAAATGGTTGGTAATAAACAATGTTATCGTATTTGATGTAACAAGTGAAGATGGTTTTTCGGTAACAAAGAATTGGTAGAAATAAAGCTGTGACCCCTTTTGATCCAAAAAGTCAGTTGTCAAGTGTCTTTATTTTAAGAAAGATTAAGGGAGGTTTAAGGGGTCAGCTATGGGAATGAAAGGTAGGATAAGATGGGTGGTTGGGATAGATACGCACATCCATCGTATCTCAGCCATGTGCTCCTCCACTTTTGTTCTATGTTTGGATTACTGTAGGTACTTGCCTGTGCTTGGATTGCATTTGTTGCTCAACCATTATCAAAGGAAGTTCTTTCTCTCTCTTTTTTTTATTTTAGCTGTAATTAATCAATATAAGGCACTGATATAGTCATTATCAATGTATTGTTTTAAAGGAATAGTTCACTGCAAATTATTGATTGAAGCCTGGGAGGTCAAGGAGCTATGTTTTACTTGTAGAATATTGGTATGGGAATGGTTATTTGTTTCATTCTAATCAGGTCACTAAAAAGTGGAATTCAGCAAAATTATATATTTACATTTTAATATGTCAAAGAAAGATCCACATTCTAATTATTGGTTAGTATATAATTTTTTAAGTAAATTATTAGAATTATATTTGGTACAGAACAAATATTTTTGACTGTGGGTTAGGAATATACTAGCAAACCCACGATTCTTTAAAGAATCGCAAATCCCATTCAACCCTGCATTTAAAGACCTCTCCCCTCTCTCCCCCTCTTTCTCTTTCCCTTCTCTCTCTCTTCCCTCCCTCTCTTTCCCTTCTCTCTCCCCCATTCACTCCCCTCTCTTTCTCTTTCTCTCCCTCCTTTTTACTCTCTCCTCCTCTCTTTCTCTCTCTCCCCCCCTTCTCTTTCTCTCTCTCTCCCCTCCTTCTCTTTCCCTTCTCTCTCCCCCCTTCTCCCCCTCTATTTCTCTCTCTCTCTCTCTCCATCCTTTCACTCTCTCCTGCTCCTCTCTTCCTCTCTCTCCCCCTTCTCTTTCTCTCTCCCCTCCTTCTCTTTCCCTTCTCTCTCCCCCCTTCTTCCCCCTTCTCCCCCCTCTCTTTTTCTCTCTTTCTCTCCATCCTTTCACTCTCTCCTGCTCCTCTCTTCCTTCTTCCTCTCTCACACTTCCCCTTCTCTTCCTCTCTCTTCCTCTCTCTCCCCCTTCTCTTTCTCTCTCTCTCCCTCCTTTCTCACTCTCTCTCTGTCCCTTCCCCTCTGTGTCCCCCTCCTCCAATGGAAAGGACATTGAGGCATGCAATGCGCAGTTGAATGACGTGCCGTACGCATGCATGCAAGTAGGGGTCTGTGCGCACTTGTGGGTGGCTTCTCCAATGGCAGTGGTGCACACACAATGGGAGGAGGGTTGATGACGTGGCACTTGAGCTAATGCGGCCTTGATCCATGCCTATTCAGTGTTCAGTACCATAAGCACAAATCCCTGTATTCATGCAGAGCCGTAGCCCCAGAGCAATAAATTAAAGTTCCTCTTACTGATTCATGATTGGTAAGCTATTTCTCAGTGGCCGTGCGGCTTTTTTTGCTTTTGCTGAGATGGCGGAAACTCACAAATTTTCTATAATTTTCGAAAATTAGTGCAAATAGCCCTGTACATTAGAAAATTATCGAAAATGTCTTCCGAAGTCCCGAAATCCAGAGGGTCTGTCCGGATTTGGACGGATCTTTCGGATTTCGGAACCATGTCGGATCCAGGTTCATGTCTCTAGTGGCGATGTGTAATCGTAATATGGCCTTATTCATTGCATTAAGTCTGGTAGTGTGGCGAAAAGAGAAATACCAGAACAGAGAAGGTGAAATTTCAGGGCTATTTTTGACATTTTTTTATTTACAGCTATTTATAAATAGGTGAAATTTCGCCTTTTTGCCCCTTTTCTCCCTTTTGTTGCAGTTTTTGCAGTTTTACTAAAATTTTCATCAAACATCATTACTTACTGGAATGTTCCATTAACATGACTATTTCTTACACAGCACTATGGTATGTTCCTATATTAATGTAACTGGTTTGGTAATTAGCTGCAGTTTGCTAATTATAAGCAATACTAAAAAATAAGTCCTATTAATAAAAAAGAGAAAATTTGCCTGGGTGAATTTAATACAATTTATCATATTTATCATATTTTTTGCTGAAAAAAAAATACCACATGTGTTAGGCTATTTTAAATAACAAAGATAGGTGTTCAGTGTGTATTAACCAATTTAATACTACTTTGAAAATCCACCAGGGAGTATTATCCATTTATATGTGCTTTTTTTCAGCATTATTAGTGCTTCTTTTTTCTACATAATGTTTGCCTTTGGTAAAAATTCACCTTTTAAATAACTTTATTAAGAAAAGTTGAAAGTTTTTTAAAAAATTGTGGTGAAGTCTGTGGTGAAGTCTGGTGGCATAAAAAAGCAAAAAATAAAGAAAGAAAAAAACATTAACCCCCCCCCTGAAATCTCAGATTGTATTACAGTAAATGCTGGAATACTTATTAGTATTGGGAAACACTCCACAATGTACTGACACCTTCCATAGACTTATTGGCAGGCTAAATAAATGGCCACTTATGCATTTTTTTGGGCGAATTTGAATGGCTGAACTTAACGCGATAAAACACTTTTCGCCATTTTTTAAATATACTTTTTACCACTAGTTATCACTGCTTTATAAATAGCGATAAGTCCAAATTTGTCGCAAAGGCGGCAATAACAGAGGCTGAAAGTTTACAAACCTTTATAAATATGCCTCTTTATTTAATTCCAGCTGATAGCTCACGGTTAACACTTACATCAGGTGAAATTAACATAAGCGTTCTCTCTTTGCACTTTGCTGTTACTATAAGTGTACCTATTGAATGGGGAATGTTGGCGGGTATGTTTCTGCACAATAATGAATATGTTTCACCATATGTAACATTAATCTGACATAACATATCATTAACAATCAACACCCCACTAAAAAAATAAACAATGGGTTGTACAGGGTCTGCATACAATCTTTACTATCCTCAAATACCATTTAAAGAGAGAGAACAAACTAGTTACAGGGCTACAGACATTTCAGCTGATTTTAAAGGTAATTGCTGGAGGGTAAGTTTTAACCTGGGACACACAAAAAAAGTGTTTTAAATAAAACAAACAATTAAAGTTAGCTTAAAAGGGAACTGTGGTCTCCAAACAATGAGCCATCAACCACCTCTCTATGTGCTGCACAGCCCAAGATATGAAGAAATCACTGATCAGAAAGTTAGGGGATGGGAGGTTCTGAATCTGCGGTCACAATACTACTTCCTCCTTCTAATCTGCAGTGTGCACATGCTCAGTGCAGGAAAAATCAGGAGAAATTAGTTACAAATCGAGTTAAAATGACTTAAGAAGGTGTGGGAGGGACCAGAGGGGGTTTCAATGGGACTGCAAGGGCAGGGGCCATGGGGGCCCACAAGGAAGAGAAGACAAAGGAAAGAGGGATTGCCACATGGGAGCAGGAAGCAGGAAGTGCAGGGGATCTGCTGATGCTGCTACCATGTCACACATAAAAATGTACATATCTTCAAAACTATGTAAAAAAAATAATGAAAGCAAATTGCAAAAATACACAGGAAAGCAATTCCTGTCAATTTACCTAAAGTCATTTTTGGACCACAGTTACCCTTTAATACTCCAAAGCAAAACACCTTTGGGTAGATTTGTCATTCGTCACACAAAAAAACAATCAAAAAACAATTAATTACTAACCATTTTATTAATTGGTTTATGAGAATGTCAGGAGCAAATTTGTATATTCTCACTGTATTTTTGGTGGGTGAAATCTGCTAATTAAACGCCATAAGCCCCCCTTTTAGTGCCAATCTGCTAATTAAACGCCAGCACCTCCGGCGCTGGCTACTTTAACATAGAGGTCACCAGCGTCTTGATCCAGGTCTTCTTTCTTCACAGCCAGCGACACCAGCTCTGATAAATTCGCCAATGCCAGGCGAGGTCACTTTCTTTTGCCATCAACTATGATGACTTTTAAGCTCCACGGAGGTTTGCAGCTCTTTATATGTTTGCTGAAGGACCTAATCCAATTCTGATTGGTCAATTTTCCAATGCTTGAGATCACATGGTTATACAGTAACCAATCCTATTTCATAAATAGGACTGGTTACTGTATAACCATGTGATTGTAAGCATTGAGAAATTGACCAATCAGAATTTCTGCAATGGCACTTGTAGGGGAGGGGGGTCACGGTACGAGCTGTGGGACCCCTTATGCCCCAAAGGGCCCTTTTCAGGGCTGCAAGGGCACTTGTCAGTGCTGCAAAGGCCCTTAAAAGGGCCAGGGAGGGGGGTCCCGGTTCGAGCTGTGGGACCCTTTAAGCCCCAAAGGCCCTTGTCAGGGCCGCAATGCCACTTATAAGTGCCGGGGACGGGGAGTCCCGGACCCCCTAAGCCCCAAAGGCCCTTGTGAGGGCCGAAAGGGCTCTTGTCAATGCCGCAAGGGCCCTTATAAGGGCTGGGGAGGGGGGTCCTGGTTTGAGATGTGGGACCCCCTAAGTCCCAAAAGGCCCTTCCAAGGGCCACAAGGGCACTTCTAAGTGCAGCAAAGGCCCTTCCAAGGGCCAGGGAAGGGGGCCCCGGTTTGAGCTGCTAACTGAAGCGGTGTTATCGCAATAACTTTCTGTTTATCTTTCTGCCACCATTTTCGCCCTTTTATAAATTGCAGTAATTCTGATTTTGGCAAAAATGGTGGGAAAAACGGTGGCGGAAAGTTGACAACCCTTTATAAATATGCCCCTTTATTTAGACTTTTTCAGGCTCATTTACCTGTTGGCACTGCGACCATTCATCGCACTAACTGAATTACGATCGGTTAGCGCGACTTTAAACCGTGGTTTGAGGTGGTTAAATAGTTAAGAGCGCACAGCCTCTGATTATTGGAATGAAATAATCACATGGGGGTAAGATTCACCCAGAGCCACGCAGCTTCTGGGGAATCTGCTATGGGAGATTTTCTCAGAGCGCGTGCGGCTCTGGGTGAATCTCCCTGTTAATATCACACAGATAGATAGGTTGATAGATAGACAGGTGCGTGTGTGTGTATCTGTGTGTAAAGTGCACTACCAGATGTTGCTACCAGATAAGTATACACTATAGGACAAAGTTCAGTCTTCTTACAGGTCCAAAAGGTGCCTTATTTAAAAAGTGCTTACTAACAAACATTAACACCTTGTTTTCTTCTGCTTTATTAAATTATTTAGGCTAAAACATTTTATTAAACACAACACTAGGTTTATTAGGTGGAGAATAGGGTTCAGAAATGTGCCAGTGTTTCTTTAATAGTAAAATTTCAAAATATTGAACTTTACTGGCATTAATACATAAGAGCTCATTTATCCAGTGGCGCTGGGCTATTTTTCAGAGTTATAGTCGCGCTAACCGATTTAATAGTTAGCATGACTTTAAGGGCATCTCCACCCTACATAGAAATGTTAATTTATATTGCAGGGCATACCCTCCCACCCCCAAACACTATGTTAGAAGTTTAAAAATAGATTTCAAATGCAACTTACAGCTCCTCGTTCCAGCATAGTTCTGGTCCGGCTCCCCTGCCTGCCAGAACTACAAGCTGATTGGCAGAGAGACAGCCAATCACAGCCGCGGCTGCCAGCAATAGAAAAGACACTGGAACACAGATATGTAAGTACAGAGAGGGATCAGGAGGGAGGGAAGGGGGGAAAGGGCTCCACTGCGCATGTCTCCATCCCTCCCAGAGGCAAGACAGGAGGCAGAGATGTTTGGACAGGAAGACAGCCACTACTCTTCAGTTTCCTGGACTTTGGACATGGACTACAGGAGAACCATAAGGAGCAGACATGAAAGGTAAAGATTTTTTAAAACTGTACTGTGGGGCCAGTAGTGGGTTAAATTTAAGTTTTGGGGGTGGACATGCCTTTTAACTCCTTTGCACGAGTATTGCAAAAGACACTTATTAAATATAGCTATTGGGCTATTTTCCCCTCAACAAATTCACAAATTCTAACGCCAGCATATAGCATATTTGATTTGGCTATCTTTCTACCAACCTATCTATCTATTTCTCTCTCTCTATCTATCTATTTCTCTCTTTCTTTCTATCAGGAGAATAACGTCAGAGGCCTGGGCCCTCCAACAAGCTTAGAGTCCGGGCCCCTGAGACATCCCTGTCACTTGCCAAATTATCTGTTTTTAAATCCGAAGGGGGAGGCAAGAAAATTCAGGAACAGGTATAGAGTCAAGGCAGACAGCAGGTATCAAAGTCCAGTAATCCAAATCCAAAGGTTTAGGGCAGGCAGCAAGAGTCACACAGTGGAGTTTCAGCAATACATTTCATGTGTCACTCAGACCACCTTCACTAGGAGTAACCGAAGAGACAAAATGGTAATTGTGAAAAAAACATTAAATATAAACCAATTAAGTGGCGCATCAAACAAAATACAGCCACATCGTAGTCCCAGACATTGAGGACTTTTGTAATAATTTACATTTGCCCAAACATTGGAAGCCTAGTTTGACTCTTGAAGCTTAAACAAATGGATGTTTTAATCTCCCTGTTGTTAAGACTGTATATGAAGGGGTTTAAAAGTGGCGTAATTACAGTATAAAGCAGTGACAGGATCTTGTTAACTTGCAGAGCATGACCACTGCTAGGCACCAAATACACCATGAATATTGTTATGTAATATGTGGAAACAACACTAAGATGAGAGCTACAGGTGGAGAAGGCTTTCTTTTTCCCAGTAACTGACTGAATCTTTAGAATTGACCTGACAATATACACATACGTTAATATTATAAATAAAAATGGAAATATACTACATGTGGGGGAAAGCAAATAAGTCACCAACTTAACTGTAGAAGTGTCGGAACAAGATAGACCTAAAATAGGACCTAAATCACAAAAGAAATGGTCAATTGTACTTATTCGGCCACAAAAATCTAGTTTTATTACAAAATTCAGCAAAGCAAACACAACAAAAAAAGATGAAACCCAACAGGTGGCAGACAAGTAGAAACAGAACCAGGAATGCATAATGGATGAATAATGTAATGGTCTGCAAATGGCTAAAAATCGGTCATATGACATCACGGTAAGAAGAAGAGATTCTGTCACTGTTAAAGATGCAAAGAAGTAGAGCTGTGTAATGCAGCTGAAAAAAGACACCATAACCCCGTTGTTAAGTAATATTTCTAGAGTTTTTGGGATGATGTTTGTAGTGAACAAAACTTCTGCAAATGCTAAATTGCTTAAGAAGAAGTACATGGGTGAATGTAGGAAATTATAAGAAATGATTACCAAAATGATCAGAATGTTACCAAATAGTATTAAGATATATATAACCAGGAACGCTGTGAAAATAATAAACCTGTAGCTACTGACATTATGAAACCCCAGGAGGAAAACTTCACTTAGGGTGGTTTGGTTGTGAGAAGCTTGTGGTTGGTAGTCAAATGCAGTCATGGTGATGATTCAAAATGGAGGTAAATCTACAAAAATGTAAAGCAAAATTAATTTATAATTAACAGTAAAATTAACCGTAAGTTAATATGAACCTGATGTGGTTGCTTCTTCTTTTCTTTTCCCCAAGCTGCACTGATTCTGGTAACACCTTAAAGGGGAAGTTCAGTGCAAATACATGTATTTTTCAGAAAAAAGAGCAGTATTTTTTCATGCCCATTCAGCATTTTGTCTGTGTATAAATAAATGCAACCGAAATACTGACTTCCTGTTTGCAGGACCCCTAGTAGAGACCGTTATGGTCTTGCCCTTGACCCTGCGCCTGGGTTGATTCAGTTGCTCATTAGAGATCTGAGCATCTTTGACCCATCCAACAGCCAATCAGTAGAAATTACTGTTAGGAACATTCCAAGGATGTGGTGCATCCTGGGAAGAAGAAGGACCGTTAGAATCTGAAATGTCAGCTCACTAATGTCAACAGCAGGGAACAGTAAAGGGTATGAAATCAACTGATTTTTGGGAGAGAATATGTAGAATAACTAAGAAGGCGTTACACAACTATTTAACAAATATTGATAATTTCAACTGAACTTTCCCTTTAAATTGAACTTAAATGGTATGTCCACCTAAGAAAACGACTTTTGGGGGGTTCAGTTTTATTGAAGAATGGGAGGTAAAGGAGCTGTGTATTACATTCCATTCTTCAATAAAATGTTCAGGAGACAGGAACGAAGCTAAGAAACTTACCCGGTCTCGCGCATCTCTGCTGATCTTCTGACAGGTCCCGACGGACTTTGTACACTATGTGCTGCACATGCACCTAGAGTACAAAGTCCATCGGGACCTGTTAGAGGAAGCGGCGGAGGAGCATGAGACCGGGTAAGATTCTTATCTTCCTGTCTCCTAAATGTTTTATTGAAGAACGGAATGTAATACACAGCTCCTTTACCTCCCGTTCTTCAATAAAACTGAAGAGCCCAAAACTAGTTTTCTTAGGTGGACATAACCTTTAAATAGGTCTTATATCAACAACTTAAAGAGGCAATGGGAAAAAAGGCAGTATATACAATCAGGTAGATTCAATAAAAGTTCTTAATGTTTAAAATAATGCTAATTTTGCCCCAACCAATTAGATCTTATTTAACATTTGAAAGATAACATCTGATTGGTTGGGGCAAAATTAGCACCATTTTAAACGATAAGAACTTTTATTGAATAACCCTGAATATGTATACATAGCAACTAGAGAGATTACCTTCAGATAAATAATGATTGAGAGATTATACAAATATCTCTGCCCCAGATCTCCCCATGCTGACATCCCAGGTCCCCGACTGCCTTAGTGCCATCTCTGCCTTCATGTCCTCCCGCTTCCTCAAACTAAATATGGACAAGACTGAACTTGTCCTTTCCACACCCTCACGATCTGTTCCCCTCCCTAGTTTTACTATTGATATTAACAACACACCCATATCCCCATCTCCTCATATCCGCTGCCTAGGAATAGCGCTAGATTCCGATCTTTCCTTCAAACCTCATGTCAATTTGCTTGCCAACTCCTGTCGGCTCCAACTCAAAAACATCTCCCGCATTCGAACCTTCCTCTCGAAGGAAGCTACAAAAATCCTAGTCCATGCCCTAATCATATCCCAGCTAGACTACTGCAACACACTCCTGTGTGGTTACCAAACAACAGCCTTGCACCGCTTCAATCCATTCTCAACTCTGCCCGGCTCATTAATTTTCCTTCTCGCTTCTCTAATGCCTCTCCTCTCTGTCAGTCCCTCCACTGGCTGCCCATCACTCAAAGGATCCAGTTCAAACTGCTTACCCTATCCTATAAAGCACTATACAAAACAGCCCCTCCATATATCTCAGAGCTACCCTCCTCTCATCCACCCTGGTCACCTCTTCCCATGCCCGCATTTAGGACTTTACTCATGCTGCCCCTCTGCTCTGGAACTCCCTTCCTCAGTCTGTCCGTTTCTCACCATCCCTTAATACCTTCAAACATAACCTTAAAACCCATCTCTTTAGGCAAGCATATAACCTGGCCTAGACATTACCCCCTTACTACCCAATATGATCCAACCCGCCTTTCACGCTCCACTGCCAATCTATTTACAGCTTACCGATTCCCGTCACCTTATGTCTCACCCCCATATCATGTAGACTGTAAGCTCTTTGGGCTGGGTCCTATTTCCTAATGTATCACAGTATTGCTGTAAGAAACTCCTCCTGTTTACTTATATTATGTATTACCTGTGTTTGTAATATGTATGACTTTGTATAACATGTATTACCCTGTAGGTAATGTATGACTATGTAATTATAAAGTGCCACAGAAGATGTTGGCACTATATAAATCAATAATAATAATAATAATAATAATAATAATAATAACAATAATAATATCTGTGTAAGGAAATCCAATTGAAATGTTATAGTAAAGTGGCAGGAAGGGCAAATCCTTGTGAAAAACCTCATAACACATTGTTGAAATCCAATGACAAATACCTTTCATGTAATATCCACACATGCCCTATGTGTGTGAAACCTCACATAAAAATACTCTCCCTTCCGAATCACCCGAGATTAATTACACTTTAACGGTGTCCCTGGTCTCTCACAATGGGCCGGGAACCTGCTGAGATTTTCATCTCGTGTGTAATTCTTTCTCCTAACAAATTGTTAACCCATTCTCTAGGCAAGGTTCTTAATTTCCATTTTTGGTTTACTTCTATAATATGTTATTAAAACAAATTAAGTTAGAATGTTAATAATATACTATCTTACAGGTGTATTGTTACCACAAAAATATTTTAACAATGAGAATTTAAGTATAAAAGCATTGAATCTATTGTATTATTACATTTTATTCAACCAGAAAAAACTCATATGTATAGATATAAATAGCATGATTAATGTATTATGGGACATCAAAGAACATGTATATTTCACGTATATTATTATTACATAAGCCCTGTTTTGTGCCACCATGGGATGGATCTATCCAGAGCCGTGCACTGTTTAATAGAGTTAAGTTGTGTTAATCGATTGAATATTAGTTAGTGCAACTTTAAGTGCGTTGGCTGTGAGGTTATAGCAAAAGACACAAATTTCCCACAAAAAGAACACACACCGGAAAGAAAACACACATAAAGTCTTCAAATCAAACTGGTAAACACGTTAACATATCCAGGACTCCCTGACGCATTTCAAGCTTGCTGCTCTTAGTCATAGGGGTTGTGTCCATATTAACCACATGTGCTTTTAAAGGTGAATTCATCAATTAAAGTGACAGTGCATATAAACACTAAAGGGACCAGCTCCTAGTTTTAAAGTGACATAGTGCATAAGCCAACATTGCATTACAAAACATCTATAATACAGCATTATACAAAACATAGAGCTATATATATAACCACTCTTATGTGATGTGTATCAAAACACATACTAATCAGTCAACATGACAATGAATCATTTCACCTGTTTGATTTGAAGACTTTCTTTCCTGTGTGTGCCAGTGTCTTGCTTTGTGGAAAGTTTGTGCATTGTACTGTGTGGAGCGACGGGTCTGGGATGGCTGCATTGGGACAACTGATTGGAAACGGTGAGCTGGTGAATTTCTTATTGGACTATATATGTTCAAGTGGAAGTTGATATATCCATATACTCCATCCTAACCTTATTGGACAAACGTATATAGAGACAGGTCTGGGGCAAAGCACCCAGACAATGCTCAAGTTTAAGTGAGTGTTTATCTTAAACCTGCATCTATGGATTTTATATAAAATTGTATTTAATCCACCCTTTCTTTTTAGGTCCTATATGGATATAGTTTTGATGTATTTTATCACAAAAGACACCCGTGAAGCTGGTGCAACAATTTAAAAATGTGATTTGTGCTTCTTGTAGTGTGACTATTTAATGCCAGATAATAGCTGGCTGGGAATAAATCCTTTTCGGGATCTACCCTCTAATGGGTATTAAATCCCAGAAGCAAGATTTAACCATAGTGATTACAGCTCTGGGTCAATATCTCTATAAGTTTTTAAAGTGTTGAATAGTATGAAAGTTTGTGAAATACTTATCACATTCTCTAGTGAACTAGGACTGTAAGTGACTTCCTGTGCAGAGGCACACCTACCATGAAGCGAACTGAAAAGTTTCCTCATAGTGTGCCCCTGTGGTCTACTAGAAAAGAGGAAGTTAGTGCAGAGCAAAAGAAGAAAAAAACATTCATGTAGCTACTCAGGCCCTGCTCTGCTCATCATGGGGTGCGTCTGTGTGGGCAGTGCTAGGCACATCTTATGTACAACTTAGTCAGCTGGGCATGAGGGTATCTTATATGCATCAATCTGTGTGGGCTCGGCATGAGGGCATCTTATATTTACCAGTCTGTGTGGGCTTGGCATAAGGGAATCTTTCATGTACCAATATATGTGGGCTTAATACAGAAAAAAGAGAGACTAAAGTAAACCAGGCACACTACCATTTCACTAAAAAAACTTTATTAATATGTCATGGGAAGGACAGGAAATAACAAATGCAAACTGACAAAAATATTAAAAAACCCATCCCATCATACTGACCATAAATGTCAATCATTATAGGTAATAAAGTGAGGTAGACAAAACGTGTAAAACAATCTCAAAGCACACAGTGTATGAGCCAAGAGTAAAGTACAGTCAACACTACTGTCTATGGTCACTGTCACCAAGTCAGGTCTGTAGTCGGGTCTGTAGTCCATATTCAAGTCATACTGGGGTTCAGAGTTGTCAGACTATGTCATGGGAGGCAGCCACCCACATAGAGAACTGCTGGATGTGTTTTGCCCACACCAGGCTTTCTCAACAGTGTGTGGGCTTGGCATAAGTGTATCTTATATGTACCAGTCTGTGTTGGGCTGGACATGAGGGCATCTTATATGTACCAATCTGTGTGGGCATCATATATGGACCAATCTGTGTGGGCTGGATAAGATGGCATCTTAAATGTACCAATCTGTGTGGATTGGGGATGAGGGCATCTCATGTTTAACATTCTGTGTGGGCTTGGTATTAGGGCATCTTATATGTACCAATCTGTGTATGCTAGACTAGATGGCATCTTATATGTAACACTCTGTGTAGATTGGGGATGAGGGCATCCTTTTTAACATTGTGTATGGGCTGGACATGAAGGCATCCTTATATGTACCAATCTGTGTGGGCTGGACAAGATGGCATCTTATATGTACCAATCTGTGGGGGTTAGGGATGAGGATCCAAGCCACACAGGAGAAGCTGTCAGCTCATGTAGCCAAAAAGGCAAGTACCAGTAGGTTAGGACCCAGTTAAAGAAAGCAACCTTGACGTGGTGACTGGGCTTAAAATAATTTGGTCAACTTATTGAACTAATTACTTTTATTTATCCAGGGTTTAGCAGGCTGTTTGTAGTAGCAACCTTATGGAGGTAGCCAATATGCAATTAGATTGTTTTTGCACTAGAATTCTTTTTTTGTATGTATAATATTTTTGGTCTCTAGTTGCACTTTAATACTGATGTACAACAGCCCAATTTTCTATATATTGTGTGTTACATTGAAGGTTTGAACCAAGCCTTCTGGGAATTGTACTCCCCCACTGATTAGGTCATGTGCTCGTTGAGCAAAGTACTTTAAACTAGAGAGTCAGCTTCAAGCATCCAGGCCACACAGGAGAAGCTGTCAGCTCATGTAGCCAAAAAGGCAAGTACCAGTAGGTTAGGACCCAGTTAAAGAAAGAAACCTTGACATGGTACTGGGCTTAAATAATTTGGCCAACTTATTGAATAATGCTTTTATTATCCAGGGTTTAGCAGAGTTTGTAGAGCAACCTTATGGGGGTAGCCATATGCAATTAGAATTGTTTGTGCACTAGAATTCTGTTTTTTGTATGTATAATATGTTTGTTCTCTAGTTGCACTTTAATATGGATACAACAGCCCAATTTTCTATATATGTGTGTTAAATTGAAGGTTTGACCAAGCCTTCTGGGTAATTGTACTCCACCCAGACTGGTCATGTGCTTGTTGGCAAAGTACTTTAAACTAGAGAGTCAGCTTCAAGCATCCAGCCACACAGAAGAAGCTGTCAGCTCATGAGCCAAAAAGGCAAGTACCAGTAGGTTAGGACCCAGTTAAAGAAAGCAACCTTGACGTGGTGACTGGACTTAAAATAATTTGGCCAACTTATTGAACTAATTGCTTTTATTTATCCAGGGTTTAGCAGACTGTTTGTAGTAGCAACTAGGGATGGCCGGTTCGCGGATCCGAACCCGGATCCGCCGCGGATTTATCCCGTTCGCGAACGGCGGATTTTTCCGGATTTTCCACCTTCTGAACTTCCGTTTTGCAGAATTACGAGTTTTCACGTAATTTCGAAAATTTTCGAAAATACGAGAAAACACGTAATTTCGAAAATACAAGGATTTCTCTTATTTCCATAAATACGTGTTTTGGAAAAATTTCGAAATTACGAGGATTACTCGTATTTTCGAAAATGCATATTTTCCTTGTATTTTCGAAAATTTTCGAAAATACGCGAAACCCCATAATTTCGAAAATTTCCGAAAATACGAAAAATCTCGTAATTTCGAAGGTATTTTTCATTTTAATGGGTTTCCGAGCGGACTGGATTTTGCGGAGTTCGGACATCTCTAGTAGCAACCTTATGGAGGTAGCCAAAATGCAATTAGAATTGTTTGTGCATTAGAATTCTGTTTTTTGTATGTATAATATTTTTGGTCTCTAGTTGCACTTTAATATGGATGTACAACAGCCCAATTTTCTATATATTGTGGTTTAGGGATGAGGACATTTCATTTTTAACTTTTTGTGTGGGCTTGGCATTAGGTCATCTTATTTGTACCAATCTGTGTGGGCTGGACATGAGGGCATCTTACACAGTTTGTACCAATCTGTGTGGGATGGACTAGATGGCATCTTATATGTAACATTCTGTGTGGGTTGGGGATGAGGGCATCTTATTTTAACAATTTGTGTGGGCTGGCATTAGGGCATCTTATATGTACCAATCTGAGTTGGCTGGGGATGAGAGCATCTTTTATTTTGCAGTCTGGGTATGAGGGCTTCTTATATAAACAATTTGTGCAAGCTGGGCAAAAGGGCATGGACCATTGTGTTGGTTGGGGAGAGGGCATCTAATATGTACCAGTCTGTGTGGGCTGGGCACAAGAGCATTTTATATGTACCAGCCTGTGTGGGTTAGGGATAAGGCAAACTTATATGTACCAATCTGCGTGGGCTGGGGATGAGAGCATCTTATATGCACCAGTCTGTGTGGGCTGGGCATGAGGAAATCTTATATTTACAAGTCTGTGTGGGCAGAGTATCTTATATTTACAAGTTTGTGTGGGCATCTTATTTCAGCCCTCCATTGACTAAGATGGCCTGCAATCTCACCGCGGGGATGGATGTTATATATAGAATTTATATTTATATATTATAATTAAATATAATTATATATAATTATTAGAAAAAAATCTATCTATTTATCTACAAAATCAAATCAAAAGTTCTTTATTGGCAGGATAAAGTTTTGACATAAAGCAAACAAAAATAAGGAGAATACGGTAATATAGGGAATATAAAAGGATAATTCAGTCCTAGGATATGACATTAGGGGTAAAAGGTGAGGACAAATAACAATGTTATTCTCCAATAACATTCCACAAAGGATAAGGGTATGAGAGTACAAGATCTCTATGGCCAATAACGTGGACAGTCTAAAGAGCTTCAGTCCTAGCATACAATGAATGCAATAGGATACAAAGTATGGCTTGAGAAAGGCCTTAGAAAATGGGCCGAAACATTGCTAATTATTTTGCACAGATTATAACTAATAAAAATATTTCTGAAGATCCAGGAGTGCTCCATATTATATGTACAAGAGGTTTTATATATATTTATTATATACACAGTAAATAGCACTTGTCAGACTCGTCCGGGAATCCGAAGACGGAACGAAACTAGTGAGTTTCGGCCATCTCTATTGGTGATATGAATCACATTTATATACAAATATAAACCCTGAAAAGACTATGTTACTATTGGTGATATGAATGACATTTATATACAAATATAAACCCTGGAAAGACTATGTTACTATTGGTGATATGAATGACATTTATATACAAATATAAACCCTGGAAAGACTGTGTTACTATTGGTGATATGAATGATATTTATATACTTGCAGTTTGTTCATCCAGTGACTGTTTAATCAACTCATCTGCTGTTCCTGCTCAGACTCATTATCCATTATTGCAGTTTGTCTTTCCAATATCTGTGTAATCAACTCATCTGCTGTTTCTGTTCAGACTCATTATCCACCATTGCAGTTTGTCTATCCAGTGCCTGTGTAATCAACTCATCTGCTGTTCCTGTTTTGACTCCTTATCCCTCATTGCAGTATCCGTTTTACATACTCTTCTACTGTTACCCGCTCAGACTATCCATATTTGTAGTCTGTTTGCCTTCTGACTGTATAATGGACTCACATATTTGACATATAAATATACATTATAGACCCTATTTAAACCTGAAGGTGTGAAGGACCCCAGATGTGAATAAGACCATATATCTTAACTGATCTGGGCGATATCCCATATAACAAAAGTGTCAGGCAGACAAAAAGTGTCAGTTTTTTTTTTCCGAATTGAAGATGTATGTTGTATTATAGATGATTTAATTTTTTGTGTTGTCTCCCCTATGTAGAGGAGATCACATGGGTATATGATAGCATATATTGCATAATCTGTGTTACATGTGAAGGTGCCTCTTAAGGGGAATGACTGACCCATTTGGGGATGGACAAACGCGTTACCCTTACATACCAACCCACAATTTACACAATCCTTTATTGTGTTCACTTAACCACGTATTCACTTTTTGTTTTGTATCTCTACCTCAACTGACTATAAGGAATAGCTTTTTTAGTGTCTGGGGGGACTGGACTAGTGTATGGACTTCCTATATAACTTAGTATGTATTCTATTTTCTTTATACATACAAACATCAAGAAAAGTTAGACTAGAATTCAAAAAGAATTTAATAGTTGGGCCTATCCCATTTAACCTCCTGTGGAACTGCCTGAGGCCCTCCGTGGAAACCTGCCAAAGGATGACCACATCATGTATCTCATCCAGCACAGAACATGTGACCGGTAGAGATCATTAGTGAAGATGTGTTGATCCTCTAACCATGCCATAAAGCCATTGGCATATGCAGGGGCCACATTGGACCCCATGGCAGTCCCACGGAGCTGCAAATAATACTCATCCATAAACATGAAATAGTTTTTCATCAAAACCAGATGTAACACGTCCAGTAAAAATTGTATCTGTATTTGGTCATACATACTAAACTTTTCTAGTAACCATTTCGTGGTCAGTAACCCTCCTTGATGGGGTATCAAGGTATATAGACTGGGCACATCCAGTGTGGCCAGTATAACCTCATCCCAATACACCACCTTAATAGTTTAAGTTTCATTAGAAAATGAATGGTATCCTGTATTTATAGGATAGTGTCTGTTTCACAAAAGGGTTCAACATGCCACCCAACATAACCACTATTGGGCAAAATACAAAGTCAATCCTAAAGACAATAAGGCATCCCGGTGGTTTGACTAGATCCTTATGTAACTTACAGTAGGCAAGGTTTACAGCACTGGTGACCTAGGATTGGACACTATAAGTTCCTGCTGTACATCTTGACCAATAACAACACTTTGTACATAATAAGCAAGTGATTTCATTATTGTCCTTTGAATATTAGGAAATGGATCATTAGTTGCCTTCTGATATACCTCTATAACTTGCTTATTACATGGGCCGGGCATAAATGCGTATAAAGGGAAGTAATGTAAGATAATATAATATGGCTACCTGTCCTAGCTTGAGAAAGGGATTAATTTCCCAAAACGTGGCTGACAGGACGAGCATGATGTATTAACAATAAAAGATTGCAAATTATATCTTTTGAGTGCGGCTGGTCATGTTGGATATATATATATATATATATATATATATATATATATATATATATTATTGGAAATTATGTTATTGGAAATTATGTGTGTGTATGTTTAGATATGTGTGGATACAGTGGATATAGAATCTTTACACAGGTAAATTTTAAACTGTCACTCAGACAGTCACCAGCACCCAGGGGAACCACTGTGTGGTTTAAACTAAACAGCTCCATTTGGTGACCTGAGACCCTAAACAGGATCCAGATAAACATGCTATGTTCATTCTTATTCACCACTGCAATTCCACATTCATAACATTTATAAGCATTTATAGCTTATATATTATGACTTGGGAGCACAGGATACTGATTAGCTTAATATATTAACTATTGACTGACCTTTCACATGTTTGAAAACTACAACTCCCAGCGTTCTCTGTTAGCAGTAAGTTTCTCTTTCACCTGTCAAATCTACTTGTTCACACTTACACTACACTTACACTTGGCATGCTGCCTAAGGGTAATTATTGACTCCTCTCTCTCCTTTTCTAACCACATGTTATGTTGCAAGAACCTGCTGTTTTTTCCTTTGCAATATAGCCAAAATCCACAGGTTCCTATCTCTTCCGACCACCCCTATGTTAATGCATGCTCTCATCATATCGCATCTGGACTATTGCAACCTACTACTTACTGATCTTCCTGCTTCCCACCTCTCTCCCCTTCAGTCTATACTTAATACACTCATATTGTTTCCCTCTCTAATAAACCGGATCCCAAATCTCCTCTGTACCGGACAACAACATGGCTCCCACGTTAAACAGTGCATTGCATACAAAATCCTTCTCCAAACATTTAAATCCCTTCACTCTGCTGCTCCTCCCTATATTTCCTCTCTAGTTTCCCCATATGTTCCTGCTCGTACCCTCCGCTCATCGCAGAACCAGCTCCTGTACAGACCCCCTACTCATACTTCTTCCTCTCGCCTTAAACCTTTTTCTCTTGTGGCTCCCATCCTCTGGAATTTTATTCCCCTCTATCTACGTCAAGAAAACTCAATTAGCAGGTTTAAATCTAGCCTTACATCCTACATATCTGGTAACCAGCACAGTGTATGATTGTTTTATTTGCACTGCATATGTCTCACTCCAGCACTTATACCCATTCCATTGTATTTGTATGTTACCCACCTAACTATATTGTAAGCTCAATGGGGCAGGGACCTCCTTACCTCTTGTGGCAAAGCTCTAGTACTTCTATTTATATAATTTATATATTTATGTATTGAATTATCTATGTATTTTTCCCCCGTTGTATGACTTTATTGTATTTTGTGACTGTACAGCATTGCATCCTCAAGTGGCGCTTTATAAATAAACTATACATACATACATACATACATACCTGCCAGCTAGAATCCAGTGTGTCTAAGTGTAATAAACCTACAGGTATGAGAATAGACCTAGACAATCTTGCCACAATGTACAGTTCAAACTAAACAGCACCATTGGGTGACCTATGACTCTAAACAGGATCTAGATTAATATGCTATGTTCATACTTCTTAGTAATTACCACAGCAAGTTCCAGATTTACAGTTGCTATGGGGTTAGGATTTGATACTGATTAGCCTTAAAGCTTAGCGTGAGATGGGGTAAAGGAGCTAAAAGCTCCCCACAGAGTATAAAAGGAAATACAGCCTTCTGATAACAGAAGGTACCTCCCCGTCTCATGTTGTTATAATAGCATTGCCCCAAACATCTAACATATAAACCCATATTCTCATTCCCAGGTTACCTAGAGAAATGGACGGGGACATGCAAAGTATTATCCTTTATATACTCTTTCATACTGATCTAGTTGAAAAACTTGCTTCAGAGAACTTTTTAATAACTGATAACTGCTTTTAATTTCAGTATTAAATCCTGCCTGGCTTTACCATAAAGCAAAAGAGTAAGGACTTGCAAGTGAGCACCTTCATCCCAACCATTAATAGTGGCTGCCAATTCAAATTTTTCTAGCCAATCAGTCTACTCCCTAATTAATTCAAATGAATCAGGTTTAAAATAGGCTAGGCAATTTGGACTGGCAGAGCTACTGAGTCTAATTGGGTCATTTCATCTGCAGTTACAAGGACAGGAGGAATTAAATCAATAATTTCAGTATTAGCCTCCATAGCTTAATACAGAGAACAAATATACAGAGAAAACAAGAAGAATAAATGGTATTACCAGCACTGCTGCCACCAATTTGTACAAGATCACTGCTTTATGGAATGATTATGGGTAGCATGGCACAAAGTGGGTTACTCTGGTGGTCTGGCACAAAGCAGGCAGTGCACTTACTTTCTTTAAACAAGATAAAAAAGTTTTAATTACAACTATTGCAATGATTTAATAATGAAACATAAACAGTTTCCCCACATAACATATGCAGTAATGGAGTAGTCCCTGCCTATGGTGCACCACTTTAAATATTGACCACGCCTGTATATTGTGTGTCCTTGTAAGTTGGTGTACACGTATCTGTTGCCTCAAAGTTTGTATCCAATAAGGTAAATTGTCTGTTCAATAATCTGTCCTCCCAACAGGTGGTAACAGGATCTTATACACAGTATCTTGTGTTGTATTCAAATCAGGACATCACACTTTGCAAGGGATCACACCAAACATATCAGTTTGATCAGGAGCACACACACCATTATTGGTGATATGAATGACATTTATATACAAATATAAACCCTGGAAAGACTATGTTAATATTGGTGATATGAATCACATTTATATACAAAGATAACTGCCATGCATTACAACCATGCCCCCAAATGTTGTGACCACGCTACCAGATATTGTGGTCACCCCACAAAAAACCCCCAAAACATTATGGTCTGCCCCCATACATCATGGCGACACCTCCAAACATTCCAGGTCTGTTCCCGAATCACACCCACATACACAAACATCCCCCAAAAAACCTAAAATATTATGGTCCGCCCCCAAACATCACAGGCACACCCTCAAACACCACACCCATGCCCCTAAGTGGCATGACTACGCCCACGCTTTGAAACAGGGTGGCCATGCCCCCAAATATCACGACCACCAAATGTCACGTCCCAGCCTCCTGGATACCACAACATCACAGACATGACCCAGACTGTCCACACCCTAGAATGCCGTGCCCCCACCCACCGCAACATCACAGACATGCCCCATCCACCTATTCAAACCGGGACAGTTGGGGGGTATGGACTACACAGGAATAACCTGCATTACCTGGACAGACACACACTGCCCACATGTCACACACTTCACAGATAGTTACAACAAAAAGAACAAATACATCATGGCGCTTTCAATTTGGACCAGAAAGTAACTTTATTGATTGGGATCTAATAGTCAATATAAAGTGGTCCTTCCGCAAGGATAAAGTGTTAAAGTGCAAACAAGGTGGCATATTAAGCGTGCTCCAAAAATTGAGCACACTTAATTAAAACACACAGCGCTCTGACAGCATAACAGAATGAAGCCTGGCTTTAACAACACAGACAAAGAGCTCGCACGTCACATGCTTCAGAGACACTGACACCTGTCAGTCACTCAAGTGTTGCAATATTCAGTTGCAATCAACATGTTGTCCCAATGGCCAAATCCATGTGACATGTTCACAAGTAGGTTCAACACAACATTTGTATATTTACACTCCTAGTGGAAAAACTGATAACGTTGTATATAAGGTTTTGCAATAAGCATGTGCTATACGTCCCTCAAGCAATATCACCTCCTCAACTCCTAACTGTTAAATACATGATGTATATTACCAACTGTGCACTTCTTTTTCCACCTGTCTCTTCCATCTAAGCCAAACACACACCTTCACCTAAAAAATACTTTACTCACAAGTGTACATGGGCAACGCCGGGAACAACTGCTAGTATATTATATATTAAGCAATAAAAGCTTACTTTTCATTTTAATGCTTCATCATTTGTTGGGCAACAATACAAATTCTACTTACTGCACTGAAATGTATAAATAATATTAATATTTAATAAATTAATAATTACATTTATTACTATTTAGCAAGTCTTTACATTGCAATATTTGCATTGTGTTACTCTTAAATTAAAAAAATACATTTCTTCTACAGCATCAGGAATAAAAAAATAATGACCCTACTCTCTAGCCAAATAATAATGACTACACAGCTTGGTTGTCTAACAAAGATGTCCCAGTTATATGGTATGTATTCTAAGACTTTCTTTATTAGGTCAGACCTAACAAGACCAATGATTAAGCAGTTGTGCTACCGTGAGGATATTCTAAAAATATACTGTGTTAGAATGGCTGTTGTAATCTAGCGCTGACTGCTTACAGCTTATTCCTCACATTACTTATGTGATTTATTAACTACATTGTATGTCATAAGTTTTAATTGTATGTACTCTGCCAGAAAATGTAATCTGTCAAGTACTGTGTGAAGTAATGCCTGGAGAGAAATAAACATTCTTTGTTGCAGGACAGAGCTTTTATCTTTGGATTTTTTTTATTTTGCCTCAGTATTCACACACTACCCACATACGCAAAGATAAATGTAAGTAACATAATACAGACCAATAGAAAAGAAATGCTGAGAAATAGGAAGTGTGCCTTGGCCTCCTTGAATAAGAAATAAAATTGCAAGATTTTGAGGGAAAGCTTCTAGAAAATATTTTGGCTTAAAATATTGTGTTAAGTTGTTGGAAAATCATATGCTTGAGTCAATGAAATGCCAGATAAATAATTAGTAATAAGGGAAGTAGTATATCTTAAGTAAAGTAAAATGTGTGTTAATGCCAATACTTGCGGATTAAATCCTACACATCAGAGCTTGGCACAGTTGGAAAGATATTTTACCCTGGCAGCAGAATTGGTGGTGTAATAGAGGGATTATAGTCCATTGAACAGGCTAATTAACAGATTTGAAGTCGTCAAGTTAAGCCATGGTAAGAAAATAAATGTAAACTGCAGTTTCTAACTATTAGTTACAGGGTATAAAACACAAGCATAGCTTGTGGTGAGGCAATATACATGAAATGCCATATAAAATTTTTTGATTAAATGTTCAGCAAAATGAATGCTGATCAGAATTTGACTTTTGTTTGTTTCAGATTTTCTTTTTATTGGTTTCATGCTCTTCTGTTCCTTTGTCTCAATTGCACTTTGAAATGTTGTCTTTGCTGCCCAGAGATTACCCACATTATTCCATATTATTCATGAACCTTGAGTACCTTTACATTTTAAATAAAATAAACATTTGATTAATGTTGAGTTATTATATTTTGACTTTTAGTTGCTATATATAACAGTTTCTTTGTAAATATCTGTAATTAGGTTTAAAGATAAATTCTGATGGCAGATTGCAATGTAAAAAAGGGCTTATGTAATAGGAGGCAGTGGCCTGGACCCCCCCCCCCCCACGAGATTGGAGGCCAGGCCCCTTACTCCCTCCTCCCTCCAGGATCAGCCGTGTTTAAACAGCTGATCGTGCGTATGAAGGAAACCCCACAGTCACGGGGGTGGCGGGGGCAGTAGTTACTCTGATAAAAGAGTGCAAATGCTCTGTCTGTGCTATTAATGTGCAGCAACCAGTCATATTTATTCAAACTTCAGTTGACCAGTACAAAGCTGATTGGTTGCTATGGATTATTAGCACTGGCACAGTTTTGCACCTCTTACAACACAAGCCCCATAATAGCATAGTATTATTTTGGGGTTGTAGCTCAGCTTATTAGAACATTTATTGTACAGTAAGAAAAAAATATTCCCATTTAAAACACGGACGTGTGTCAGCAAATGATCATCTTTATTCCAACTGAAAGGCATTTATTATGAAAGATGGATGAGTTTTTAAAGACAAATGAACACATTGACAGGAATGGTATGGAAGTTACCACATCACACAATGTAAAGCTTTCATCAATTTTAATCGTGAAATTATCTCACTTTTACAAAGTCTAGGAATAATTGTTACCAAGGAAATATGTATCTAAAGAACAGGTTCAAAACATCATGTCCCCACAGGATCTTTGTTCTGGCAGCTAATGAAAGCAGAATATGCATATGAAAGTCTCTTCTGATAAATATAATTTAAGATGTTTAAAACCAAACAAACTGGATAGAATTTATCAAAGCCTTTTTTCCAAAATAAGTATGTATTTATTGCAAGGGAGATATGAGAACAGAGAGCTGAAAAACTAAGCATAGAAGCTAATGTCTGAAACTTGATTTCATGCTCAGGAGGAACTTGAAACATTCTGTATATTCTGCAGTTCAATGTGTACCTGTTTCACATCAGATATATCATTAAAGCATTATGATTACTTTTCATAGTGAACCCTGGATGTGTCCTGCTCTTTACTGACTGCAAAAACATTAAATATTCAAAGCACTTTCATTTTAGCCTGAAATTGCAATAGCGTACTCTACCCAAACTACTGTAAAGTTTAGATTTAAACATTGGCAGATAAAGATCAGAATTTGGTGTACTCACACACATTACCTCTTATGGCAGCAGCTAAACACTACACACCACAATATAAGGTTTTGTAAGGTATTAGCCTTTTGATGAAAATGCGTGAGTAGATCTTGAGTAGACTTACACAATAACATAATGAGATGAAAAAACGGAACTTATACTTCCTCTCAGGCTGTTAATTTTTTGAATTGTGAGATTCTTATTACTGTATCTGTTTTTCAGGTGGTTTATGTTAGGCAATGCAATGCACATGCGCACAGAATCCAGAATATGTCTAAACCTGTCAATGGACAAGGCGGAGGAGCGAGGCCCCAAGTAACTTGCTAAACTTCATTCCCTGCTTCTGAAAGTTTTATTGAAGAATGTGAGGTAAAACACAGCTCTGTATCCAACCGGATGCAACTTTTAGTTTCACAAGTTGTTGCTTAATTGAATGTCATATTCAGAAGATTAAAATCCGGGTACAAATATTGTACTAGGAGGATGGTCTCCCACAAATTAATAACCACCAAATATGTATTCTAATTTTGAAAGATATTTACTTGTTATGCTTGTGAAGGTTCTCATTCATCCAGGTCATGGTTGTAATTTTTATGTGAAAATAAAGAAACCAAGCCTAAATAGAGGTGGGGGGGTTCTATTGGTGATATGAATCACATTTATATACAAATATAAACCCTGGAAAGACTGTGTTGCTATTGGTGATATGAATCACATTTATATACAAATATTAACCCTAGAAAGACTATGTTACTATTGGTGATATGAATCACATTTGCGGTTATTGTCATGCTAAGAAATTTAAAGAATGTGACTACGCCCCCAGATATTGCTGTCATGACCAAACACCCCAAACATCACGGTCATGCTCATATCCCAACCATCAAGGCCATGCCCCCAAAGATAACTGCCATGCCCCCAAACATTGCAACCTTGCCCCCAAATGGTGTGAGCACACTACCAGATATTGTAATCACACTCTCCCCCCCCCAAAAAAACCCATTATGGTCACCCCCCATACATCATGGCCCACCCCCAAACATCCCAGGTCTGTTCCTGAATCACACCCACATACACAAACATCCTGTCCATGCCCCAAACATTACAAGCACACCCCCAAACACCACACCATGCCCCTAAATGGCAAGGCCATGCCCACATTTTGAAACAGCGTGGCCAAGCCCCCAAATATAGCAACCACCAAATGTCACGTCCAAGCCTCCTGGACACCACAACATTACAGACATGACCTAGACTGTCCACACCCTAGAATGCCATGCCCCTGCCCAGCGCAACATCACAGACATGCTCTATCCACCTATTCAAACCGGAACGGCTGGGAGGAACACACACACTACCCACATGTCACACACTTCACAGACAGTTACAACCAAAAGAACAAAGACATCATGGAGCTTTCAATTTGGACCAGAAACTAACTTTATTGATTGGAATATAATAGTCAATATAAAGTGGTCATTGAGCAAGGATAAAGTGTTAAAGTGAAAACAAAGTGACATACTGCTAACTAATGTGCAAAAAATAGAGCACGCTTAATAAAAACACACAGAGCTCAGACAGCGCAACAGAATGAAACCCAGCTTTAACAACACAGACAAAGAGCTGCACGTCACATGATCAGAGACACTGACGCCCATCAGTCACTCCAGTGCTGAGGTATTCAGTTGCAATCAACATGTTTTCTCAATGGCAAATTCCATGTAGCAGGTTCACCACAACATTTGAATATTTACGCTCCAAGTGGAAAAATTGATAACGTTGAATATAAGGTTTTGCAATAAACATATGTGCTATATGTCTCTCACTCATACTCCTCCTCTACTCCTCTACTCATAACTATTAAATACATGACGTACATTACCAACTGTGCACTTCTTTTTCCCCCTGTCCCTTCAATCTAAGCCAAACACACACCTGCATGTAAAAAATACTTTACCCACATGTGTACACGGGCAACACCGGGTACAACTGCTAGTCAATTTATAAAATACCTTAACAAACTCTTCAAATACCATTAGCTCATCACATATTAATTAATTCAATGTAAAAGTTATTTATATATAAAAAAAATAAGTATATACATATACCAATTAAAGATCAATAATCAAATGAGTCAATAACTTAATCAATAAATTAATTACTATTATCATTAGCTAAATTGTTTTCTTTGTAAATAGTGATTACACAAGTGACAATAACTATCTAGAATAATTAATGGGTAAATTCCTCTGGGAACAAATTACTGGCAACAAACAAAATATTGTGTAACTGATTAGTGGAATTCACTAAGGATTTGTACGAATGGTGAATATTATTAGGTTTCACCTTTAACAAAGACCACAAACAAGAGAAAAGTAGCAGACAGTCCAATAATTATTGAAACAAGGAAAATTCTGGATCGCTCACTTCTTCCTTACAGAAATTACCAAAAAAATAAATAAAAATATTGTAGGCAAACTCCACATCATATTAGTGATTTTGTTATTGAAGACAAGAACAACCACCAGAGCATTTAACAGATACAATAGCTCAAACAAATAAAGAAAACGTTTTTCTTTGCTAAAGTATAGTTAGCATTAGAGATGGACTAGAACTCGAACTCGAATCCAAGTTCGAGCTGAACTATTAGAGTTCGAACGGACTCGGACTTCTCGAACTATCCTGGACCCGGATTTTTCGGACTTTTGATAATTTCCGGACTTTCGTTAATTTACGAAGGTTTGAACGTTCGAGGCATGTGAATATGCGAGTAAAATGTCTATTATAGCTATACGTGAGTATCAAATCCGTGAGTACAATGTCTATTATACCTATACACAAATATCGAATCCGTGAGTAAAATATCTATTATACCTATTCGCAAGTAAATATCTAATCTGCGAGTAAAATGTCTATTATACCCATACGAGAGTAAATATAGAATCCACAAGTAAAATGTCTATTATACCTATACGCAAGTAAATATCAAATTATCGAATCTGCAAGTAAAATGTCTATTATACCAATACGCAAGTAAATATCGAATTATCGAATCTGCATGTCGTTCATGGGATAATTATAGAATGTTAGAACCCGAGAGCTCAAAAGTAGCGCATGTGAGAGTAAAATTGATTTTTCGAATCATTTTTTCGAAACATGTTCCCCAGACATTTCCCAGGTCCCAAAGCCATTAACATTAAGTTACCATTGATATTTTAACTGTATTTCATTCGAACTTTTCGAACTATTTGACTCCCATTGACTTTAATGGGTCCGTTTTTGAACTTTCGAAATTTCCATATAGTTTGAAAGTTTGAAAACTGACCAAACTTTCGAAAGTTCGGCCATCTCTAGTCAGCATGGCATATAGATTGGGTATACAGTAGATAGAGAGTAGTGATGAGTAGCTAATGGTTGGTATGCTGCCTTTTATAAAAAATATTTGTTCTCCAATGGAAGGCAATGTGGTCCTACATCCAAATATATATATATATATTAGCAGGTGTGGGCAGTCACACTCAAAGGTATATACTATATACTTTACCAGGTGCAGTTCCTCTCAAAAAAGCAACAATAAGATGCACTCAAAGTGTCTCTTTCAAAATGTATTCATAAATTTGAAAGAGCCCCATCAGACTATGATCTATTTAACTAGAGATGGCAGAACATTCCTTCATTTGTTCAGCTGATGGGTTAGTCATAACTGAAAAATTTCCTTGAAACATTTTTACTGTGCACCTATAGCGATATTGTGACCTGACCAACTGTTGCATCAGAAAATGGGTTTTACGGAGTTTATACAAAATTGATCAAACTTTTCCAAAACTCCAATAACACATGGATATAAAAAGGGCGCACTTCTGATTTTATTCCTTTAATTATGTCCTTTAATTAATTAATTCTTTAATTATGTCCTTTAATTAATGTTATAGTACGTGTCACTGTACCTTGCTTATGCTTTTGAAAATTGTACATTGTGGCAAGGTCTTAAGTAAGACATGTTATCCTTTTTATGATTAGATGATGATACTTTTGGCCTCATTTACCCAGATCCACCACAATTGCTCCAAATAAATGTCCCTATGCCAATTTAATGTCGCGTTAGTGCTTGTGCTTAAATGAGGGATTTAGTCACAGTGTGATTTTAATGCAGTTAATGTAGCGCAGGCATAATATTGAATCGTGAGCGCTGACTGTGTTGGTGTCTTTTGCGAAACCTGCACAGTTGACGCAAAAATTAAGTCACGTTAATTGTTAATCGTATTAATGCTCCTCTCTAAACGAGACCCTTACGGGGAGATCCAATATTGGAAAGTTGCGCAACTTACGAAAGTTGCGCAACTTACCTTAGCCCGATCCCGCAATATAATACCTGACGTAAACAAGATTACGTCAGGTATTGCATCGCAGGATCTAAAGCTTCATTCACAGTCACCTTAAGTTTCGCGCTACGAGGTAGCGCAAAACTTAATGAACCGGCCTTTGAAACGCTAGCACAGTGCTACTTCCAAAAACATTTGGAGATAATGCTGTGCTCTAAAATCCATCTAAAACCCATGTTAACCCGAAATTTCTCCAGGTTAACGTGGGTTTTAGATGGATTTGGGCCATATTGTATCTCTCCCTTTATGTTTTAAATATTTTATATTCTCAAGTAAAATGTGTCCATTGTATTATGACTTTATAAAGTTTATCTTTAATAAATAGTTATGCTTTTCTTTTCCCCAGAATTTAAAATCTCTTTAAAACCCTTTTAAAAGATGTTTTAAGTTCCTGGTTCCTGAGACTGTATATTATAGGGTTTAGTAAGGGTGTCAATACAGCATAAAATACAGAGGACATTCTGCTGCTATCGGCAAAATGATGATTTGTCTTTGTTTCCAAGTAATTAAAGAATCCAGTCACATAAAATATAAAAATGACTGTCAGGTGGGAGGAACAAGTGGAGAAAGCCTTATATCTCATGTGTTTGGATTGAATCTTGATAATGGTTTTCAGTATAATGACATATGGGTAGACATTCATAAACAAAACTAAAATTCCTAAAAATATTGCAAAGAATAGAATAAGTATTTTGTTGACAAAGATGTCACTACAGGATACCTGAAGCAACTTGGGCAGGTCACAAAAGAAGCTCTGCAAAGTGTTTAATCCACAAAAGGTCAATTTAAGTAGGGAAATAGTGTGAGCCAAGGAACATACCATCCCTGATATCAGCACTCCTGATACCATTAAAACACATATTTTCCAATGCATTATTTGAATGTAGTGAAGAGGGTGGCAGATAGCGATATATCGGTCAAAGGACATCACTGCCAGCAAAAAAACTTCAGACATTGCGAAAAAAAGGAAAAAGTAGATTTGAGTTATACAAGCCTGTAGAGAAATTATTTTGCTTTCTCTGTATAAATCAAAGAGCATGCGTGGGACAGTGACCGAGGAGCTGCTCATATCCAGACATGCCAGAGTTCCAAGGAAGAAGTACATGGGGGTTTGGAGATGAGAGTCAGTGGAGACCAGGAATAGTATGAGAAGATTCCCAAACAGAGTCATCAAGTAGACCAACAGAAACACCAGCAGTAGAGGAATCTGGAGACTTGGAAGATCGGATAGTCCAGACAGCAGTAGGATGTACCATGTGGTTTGGTTTTCCATCTCAGTGGTTTAATAAATGTTAATAATGATAATTGTAATAAAAGACACAATTAGCTGGAAACTTTCAACAAAATAAATGTCAAATGTTAATGCCAGATATTGAAAAGAATATCATACAAAATAAAAGGGCACCTAATGTTCAGTCTTAAGAATGCAGTGTAGAAATCTCTGTCTTGTTACAATACCATTTGCAAATACACATCATAAGGAAAATAGTGAAATCCCACAGTTTCATTTTTTTTAACCTTACATTAGGGTAACATTTATATTGAGCCCCTCGAGGTTCGATTGTAATTTAATAAAATGCTCTTTTGTTTTCAATCTCAGCCATTGTTGCTCTTAGGGGCCGCTTGTCATGCCATCTTCTTCTTCTGCATCTCTTTCAGTTCCACAAACATTTTACCTTTCTTGCCAGCAACTGCAATGTTCTTACATTTGCAGAAAGTCATTCTTTCCTTGCTCTTTGATATTCTGTGCACTTGAGTGTTCTGCACATTAATCACATTAAACAGAAAGTGTGAAGTAAGATCCTAGAGTGTAAATCTAATTAATAAACCCCATTAATGAAAGTGCACAAAACTAAAAATATATGTAGATTGACCTGTGTAGATAGAAATTCCCATGCCTATAAATTTGTGTTCTAATTATATTCTAAAATTGGCACATACTATGACAGGCCCAGCGAAACTTAAACTTAATGTCACCAACAAATACCCTCTGTGGATCAGGAGAAAACTGAGGACATGGACCTGCCGAATCACCTTTCTTTATATTTAACTCCCCAGAGACTGTCTCATATGCATCCATAAAGGAACATTATAAGCCCTAAATGTAGAGCGAATAATGATAATTTCTGGTATCTTATCTGGGATTGTCTCCTGGTCGAAACCTTTTGGAAGCAAGTGCTTCCTTTTCCTTCAACACAGCTCTCCCTTTCTGTACCAAAAACCACTAAGGCCTGATTGACCAAGAAGAAGTTATAAGCACAGAAGAACTTTGATACATATGTTATGCCCGCAAGACAATCATGCTAAAATGGATGTGCCTAGAACCCCCACGTAAAAGACAATGGATCACCCTAGTGAATGTTGATTTGGCTTTCCACAATATACTTTACTTTCACATGTGCATCCCGGCTAAATGTGGTAAAAAAAGGTTGTTTGGAAAATTTTATTCCAAGTTTGACATCCCGGTAAATTTTACAGTGATATTTTTCATCAAAAATGGAAATTCTGCCTCACAATCTTAGTTTTATTGCAAAATTTCAGCATTGAAACTGGTGATCTTACAGAAAGATACTTACAGACCTTTGTTCCCCCTGTGCTCTGTTCCTGGCTCTCTGCTAGCCAAGAAACCTCTCAGACGACAGAAAGGAAACAGGGACTGGATGACTCACTGACACCTCCTACTCTTCACTTTGAAGGATTTTTTACTACACAGTGGGGCCAGTATGGTGTAAAGTTTTAGTTTTGGCGGTGAACATGCCCTTTAAGATAGTAACAAGGGTTTTATAAAAGAAGCGGAACGGAATTCACTTTTACCGGCCGCAAGCTGCCACCCCCAACCTACTTTGAGAGGTATACCCGTGGGACACTTCACTCGTATTTGTCGAAACTGTTTCCACGGAAAACTCATTTGACAAAGCACATAGAGAAGATTTAAAGTACAAGGGTTTAAATAGAGGACCCTTAAAAAGGTGTGGGATACTGTTAAGGAAAATAAACCAACTACTTAATAGGGATAGGAAAGGACACAACAAAAATGAGGCCCAGATTTAAATGATATTTTAAGGCATAAATAGACAAAGGAATGAGGGGAATTAGCGGTCAACAGTCGTAATTTTTGATGTGGAAAAAAACCCAACTTGTAAGACCTGTACTGTAATGTCTAACACAGTTAAATCAAATGTGACACAAAGATGGCAAAGATACCAATAGCTCGTCATTTCCTAGAATGCAATGGAGAAGATGTCAGATACTGTAAAAACCAAGGTATAGAAAAGAAGATTGATTGGGAAAGAAAAAAATTTATATTTTGGACCAATTGAATAAAAGAGCATCTTGAATTTTAGAACTGGACATGAGATTACCAAAATGATTTAATTCAAATGGCACTTTAGTTACATTTATTAATAGTCCTAATGGTTTACCCTGGGAGACAGTTGAGTGAGGAAGGGACAGGTTCTCACATATGCTAGAATATTTAGGATCTTTCAACTTTTAAAGGTACGGTCATGGATAACGTACAATGAAATGTTTAGATTTTATACAATAATGATACAAATGAACATAATAACTTTGCATTATAATAGAATTTGTAAAAGTGATCATAATAGAATTGGGAAATATGTATGTAGGTTATAGGATCATATATGAGTCATTTTTCTCTTTTTTTTATACTATTTGAATATGTATACGGTTACTGTTTCTTTAAACAGTAATAAGAAATCTCTTGTGGGGAATATTATTGGTTGTGGTGTCTTTTTACATGGTGGAGGGAATATTCCTTCTATCAGTCAGACTGTTGTGTTCTGACCACTATGTTCTTGATCTATTAGCGACTCACCATATTTTAAAATGGAAAATAAAGTATTGTGATTTTAAAATACATCCTGACCCGGACCCTGTCTTAATTAGCGGAGCAGCCGGAACTCTAAAGTTTTGGTGAGTATAGATACGATCGGGAAGGGTAACCTGAGGACATGCTCTCTGATTATATCAAGACCAGAGGAATGTGGGAATGGAAGTGAAGAAAGGGACGTATCACTATGACCTACATTAGCTTTAGTTCTACTTTAAACTTTTGCTAAGTTCATTATCCCTTGGCAACTTGTATCATAATTATATTATCACATACACTGCTGGATTCGAATGACTAGATAGAAAAAACGCAAAATGTTATTAAATTAAAGACAACAGGCTTAAAATCTTGGAGAGAATCGTTCATGTTGAGTGACTAGAGCATAAGAAACCTTTAAAACAGCACAAGACATTCTCCAAATAAAATAGTGCATACTGTATCTACAGTATCTTACCTGATATTCACAGATATCTATCAATGTATAGAAAACCTCAGTCATAAATACACTTCCAACCAAACCAACTGAGATTAATTACAATTTAACTCCCTCCCAATGGGCCTGTAAACTGCTGAGGTTCCCAAACCTTCCTGTGGGATTCTCTCTCAACTGATTTGTTGGCAGTTAACCCCTTTCATCTGCATTGGATCTAGCTTAGTCCAAATACTTCGCTGATTAATGGCTAAAAACACCAGAACCTGCTGTGGACATGGCCTCAGGATGAACATAAAATAAGGCAGTCTCACTGTGGAAAAAATAATAAAACCTGACAAAAAAATTGCCACAATTACTAAGATAAGAGGAAATAATATCTGTGAGGGGTTAGTGAGCTGTGAAGGGAAGTCTTTGAACTGGGAAGTCTTTAGTCATTATCAGTGAAGGAAAGAGAAGCAGCAAAGAAAGGCATGGGACAAGGTGCTTGAAGGTGCAGTCGTATGGGTGAGAGAGCTGGGGAGGGCATGCTGAAGATAAAGAGAAATAAATAGATGTAGGGGATTATTGGACTTAGACATTTATTGGATAGTTTTTCATTTTATGTGGTCACGGAACTCCTTGGTGACTTGTAATTTCCTTATAATTAACATTAGGAAATGTCAATATATTACAATACTGTATATATGCAGAGTGATACCAGTCAAGTGTTCTATTATCCAATCAAACTGAAAACAAGGAGCAGATACGAGTTAGTCCCTACTCATATGACTAAGTCAGACTTAACTTTTCTTGTACAATATATGCCCTGATTTACTTTTAAAATGATGAATAAAAAAGAATTTGTTAGACTCAAATCAGCCAACCTTTAAAATAAGAGCATTTGAAAATGACAAACTAGATTGAGAATGCCAATATTAGAGCTCTCAAAACAGAAATGGAGATGAGTTAGATTTATTGCCTAGTTCAATGTGAATTCTAAGGAAAAGTTATTGCTTAATCTGTGACAAAATCCCTAGATTTGCATACAAATAAGCACCCACACTTAGGAACAGGTCCCACTATCACACACAGCAGCGCATGCAGGATTTTTGCAAATTGCAGCTATGCGTGAAACTGGCAATGTGAACTGGACGCGTGAACAGAGCACAAACCTCACAACTGTTTTAGGTACTAAAATACATGCCCTTACAAATTGTGTAACTAAATTTGAAATATTTGCCTTACAACGCCCATGTAATAAGATATATGTTCAGAATATAGGAAATTGTGTGAAGCTTTAATCATGAATGTTAATGTGAACCTGCTCTGTACATTAAAGGGTATCTTTACTGTAAAATGAGTACCTTTAGAAACAGGATTCCACTCCTCCAAAACCTTTTTCAGATTTTAAATCTGAGCAGTAGATTCTGAGAAATCATCATTTTAATCACAGGATTTACAGGGAAAGACCTGTCACTCCAGAAGCAGAAATTATAATATGTAACATGCTTGTGAAGGTTCTCATTCATCCAGGTCATGGTATATCTGTTGTATTCAATTAGATCAACTGGACTTGAAGTTTAGTTCTTGAACTTCAAGAACTAAACTTCAAGTCCAGTTGATCTAATTGAATACAACAGATATAATATGTAACCAATGCCTGACCTCTTTGTCTGCCTGCCAGCGCACTTTCTGCAACATTTAAGTGAATCAGCAGAGAAAAGACAGCAGTGGGGAGGGAGATGTGTAAGCAGAGCAGTGTCCATGGTGAGGCTGTGCAGAACACATAAGTGTCGCAGACACTACAAGAAGGCAGTGAGTAAGGGAGGGTGGGGGGAATTAGGAGTGCTTACTAAACATTAAATTACAAAGCAAGCACAGATAAACATGTGAGTATCATCATTTTACTTCTCTCAATTGTAGTTTCAGATAATGTAAAGTTGTTTCAGGGAGTATAGTGACCCTTTTAGGCAATGCACTCAATAAGGGGGATTCCTTTCTTCTTCCTTTTTTCTTTGTTTGATTTGAAAATTGTATATCCCCCATAAGATTTTGTTGGAGCTAATCTGAACATGTCCTGTTGGGGGCATGTTTTTGCCGATAAAGTAGAGAGAATGTCATAAGTGGAAAACATATGATTATTTTACCTTGGTAGCTTTATATGCTATTTTCAGTTCAGAGCTCAGTTATATTGTAATGACCCAAAACCAATAAGCTACAACTTGACATTACATCAACAAGGGCCAAACACATATCCAATAGAAAAAGGGAAAGGTCATCTGGAGGGTGTTATAGTGAAGCATCAAACATATTTTAAAATTAATGTGAGGCCCTTCCCCAAACTTCACCCATGCTGAAAAGGAGGCAAGCATTGCCAGGGAAAAATTACAGAGACTCTGTTCAAATTAACATTATTTCCTTAAAAGACAATCGTCAATGTTGAATGTCAAATTTATTTAAATATTAGTCTGTCCAGGCATACCTGCTGACATTTCTGAGTTATTCTATGACCTGGACAATCAATGTAATGGAAATTAGAGCATAATTTTGATCAGAAATGAACAGCCAAGGTGGCAGTTGGAATGTTACATGAGTGAGGGCAGTTTAGCTACTTAGTATAGTATTGTATTTTCACCATTTCAGACATTTTAGGCACTTGAGAATGGCTAAAGCAGTAGCTGAGTAAACAAACATAGAAAAGATAATCAATGCACATTCCTAGGCCCCATACAATATCATATTATCTGCACAATGGCATACTTTATAAACAAAGGGGTTTTAGTATACATTACTGTGATCACATGAATGAAAAGCCTTCCAACCACGTCAAGGTAACCCCAGTCTGGAAGGTCCTAACATCTAACCTTTAGATTCATTTATTTTACTTCAATTACGATTAGCAAACTTTGCATTTCTCATTCTTACACACTGGATCCATATAACAGGCTCTCTCCCTTCCCCCCCAGTCCTTTAGCTTTTTAAAATGAGGGAAGAGGCCATTCAGTGCTTTATATTAAAGGCATAGGGCCTCCCATAAAAGGGGCATGTTGGGGGTGCTATTACCACATGGAGGCTTGACCCGGCCTCCCAATAAATACATACAATACAAGGACAATACAAGGGCCTAGGAATGTGCATTGATTATCTTTTCTATGTTTGTATAAATGTTTGACCAGATCAGTAGCACTTCCGCTAAATGTAGTTGTAAATTAGCCTAATTGGAGTAAACAAATCAAGTTATTTTATTTAAACAAATCTTCTTTAGAAAAAAAATCCTAAAAGCTATTTGTAGGCAAGGGTGTAGCTACCAGCAGTGCAGGGTGTGTGACTGCACCAGGATAAGGGAGGGGCTGACTTCTACCCTCTAAAACTGGGTACACACCTGAAAGATCTTCTAACGATCGGGCTACACACAGTCCCGAGAGCTCCCCCTATGAACAGCATAGGGAGAACGCTCGGGACTCTGTGTTTCCTCTGCCACGACCAACTCCCCTATAGGGAGTATACCGCGCTAGTTCAGAAAACGAAGGTACACACAGTACCGATAAAGCCCCGATAACGTTGGATCCGACGTTGCTGTGTGTACCCAGCTTTACAGATGCAAGGCACCAACCCTGCAGCCACTGTAAAGGACACAAGAAATGGGAGCTCCATTCTTTGTAATAAGGCCCCTGATGAGTGCACTGATTTATTATTTCAATTACTTTTGATGAAAGCTCTGAGAGATATAAAAGGGAGTCTTTTTGTGGTATTTTGGCTCAAAGGAAGGGGGAGTTTGTCTGGTCCCTGTTGTGGGGGAAGTTGTTGAGTAAGAGGGCCCTTTAGATTGGTTCCTGGTGCTCAGGAGGGTCCAGCCCAGTTTATAGAAATTATTTCTAAGTTATTGTTTAGTTAATAGAGGAAGAATTTTATGCTGGGCTGTTCATCTGTCTGATTTTTGAAACTGCATTTTACACAATTTATTAAGAGTGTTGTAAGGGTTTCTTGGCTTCATACACATGTAAACGGACAAAACACGTTAAAAGACTGATCGCAAACAATCTTATGTGATTAGCAGCTCCTGTCAGTGAAGTTTGTGGAGTGTCCTGCTGGATCCATGAACGCTGCCACAGCAAGCTGCCACACAAGAACAACTGAGACTTGTATAGTTTGGCCGCAAAATGCCTTGTGTGTCTATGGGGCATAAATTATAAAAATGATATTAAGATTAACAGGTAGAGATAATGTGTAAATAAACAATGAATAAAGCACCAGATGTACACTAAATATAGAGAAACTGATAATAAAAAAATCCTTTATTGCTGGGGACAAGGTGGGTTTGGACTAAATCTTCAAAATATTAGAATTAGAGCAAAAGATGAGGATTAAATGGAAACTTCCTAAAATAATCCAAGATAAAGAACCAGTGATTCAACGATGAAGGTGTCATAACAGGAACTGAAAGAATCTGGGAACAATCCTTGCAAGAGTAAAAACATGTACCAGATGGGGAAAGCCTTAGACTTTGTTTATATAGTCCATCTCTAGTAATTAGTTATGTTGAATATATGTTCTGAAAACTACTTTGTTGGAATAAATTTAAGTAAAACTGAGGCTTGTAAGATACGTTTGGGACAATGAGTTATAGTTCCCTTTACTTCATCAATCCTTTTAAATGGTTTGATCTTTTATACTTTTAATTATGTGTCCTCAGTATCATAACTGCTGGATTTAATAACATTCTACTGAAAAAGAAAGAACTTAAAAGTATGAAACAATTTTTAAATGTTCTAATGCTAAGCACAGGGAAAATAGAGAGGGATTGGAAGCCGGGGTAAAGATGGGTACACACAGACCATATTTATAACAGGTGCGTGACAACAAATTCCATTGGAATCTCCCTGTCATCTGCTATAAAACTAGCTACGCACAGTCCTGATGTTCTGCTTAAACAATTTGCTCAATTTGGGCCACACATGTTGCTGGCAAATGGCCAGTCCTGTTGGACCCCATGGCCCTGGCCTTTCATTGGTACTGCGTGTACCCAGATTAAAACCCCAGCTAACCAGGTTAATATTAAAACCCACCCTTTCTTGAAATACAGAGACAAAATGAATAATAGTGTTTCCACATCCTCAACAGTTCTGTTACATCTGGTTCTTATTATAATAGACTTTGAATACTTACCTTTAAATAAAAATGTACTTATTTATCAAGTTACACTGATATCAAGACAGATTTTGTAAAGAAAACGATAATCCGTATAAAGTATTTATTTCTGTTCTTTCCCCCTTTGTTATTGTAAAACCGTGTAATATCTGCCATACAATGGATTTCAGTCTTAGGGTGGGTAAAGGGGAAAATGTGTATTATAACATTTGGTAAATAAATTCTATATTATATTATTATATTTTATTCTTTTTAATTAATAACAATTTATCACAAAAGGGGCAGATTTCTGATTTCACCCTTAAACAAAATGTATATATTCAGTTATATATGTTCTGAAAACTACATTGTGGTAAGCCAGTAAGTAAAACAGAGTGCTGTAATGCATTTTCAGGGCCATGTAATATGGCTTCCCAAAGATGACCACATTACTACAGTGCAGTAATCATTTTGCACCTGTAAAGGACCTTTTACATTTTGTAGCTAATTACTAGTACAAAATTGAATGCAAATAGTTTAACATTGGGTGCCCAGCTATGTTTCAAAATGTTATAAAAACAGCACATGCACCACAAAACCAATGCAAAACCCATGCTAACCTGATATTACATTGGTTACATGGGTTTGGCACAGGTTTGACCCTTTATCTTTTGACTGGTTTCATATTCTCTTATCTTAATAAAAATGTGTCTGTGGTATCATGACTGCTGGATTATACCACTTGTACAGAATATAACCTAACTAAAAATGTTTTTCTTTTCCCCAGAATTTTAAAATCTATTTAAAACCCTTTTAAAAGATGTTTTAAGTTCCTGGTTCCTGAGACTGTATATTATAGGGTTTAGTAAGGGTGTCAATACAGCATAAAATACAGAGGACATTCTGCTGCTATCGGCAAAATGATGATTTGTCTTTGTTTCCAAGTAATTAAAGAATCCAGTCACATAAAATATAAAAATGACTGTCAGGTGGGAGGAACAAGTGGAGAAAGCCTTATATCTCATGTGTTTGGATTGAATCTTGATAATAGTTTTCAGTATAATGATATATGGGTAGACATTCATAAATAACACACAGACTCCTAAAAATACTACCAGGAAAAGAATAAGTAACTTATTAGCAAAGACGTCACTACAGGATACCTGAAGCAACTGGGGCAGATCACATAAGAAGCTCTGCAAAGTGTTTAATCCACAAAAGGTCAATTTAAGTAGAGAAAGGATGTGAACCAAGGAATAAACCATCCCAGAAATCAATGTTCCAGACACCAGTCGAACACAAGTTTTCTGATCCATTATCTGCATGTAGTGAAGAGGGCGACAGATAGCAATACATCGGTCACAGGACATCACTGCCAATAATAAAACTTCAGACATTGCAATAAAAAGAAAAAAATAAATTTGAGTTAGACAAGCCTGCAGAGAAATAATTTTTTGGTTTGTGTGCAAATCAAAGAGCATCCGTGGGACAGTGACCGAAGAGCTGCTCATATCCAGACATGCCAGGGTTCCAAGGAAGAAGTACATGGGGGTTTGGAGATGAGAGTCGGTGGAGACCAGGAATAGTATGAGAAGATTCACAATCAGGGTCATCAAGTAGACCAACAGAAAGACCAGCAGTAGAGGAGGCTGGAGATTTGGAAGATCAGTTACTCCAGACAACACAAGAACGTACCATGTGGTTTGGTTTCCCATCTCAATTGCCTAGTAATTATTTTTATTTTTAATTGTAATAAAATATACAATTAGCTGAATACATTTGTTTTCACAAAATAAATATTAAACATGCGTGTTAGACAAAAGATGTATGTAGGGGATTTATTTCAGACTTTTCATACATTTTTTTAATATTTTAGTAATACAGAATTTATGTTTTGTAAATATTTAAGCAGAACTAAAGCTAAAATGTATCATGTTTCATGAAATTTTTCATAACTCAATGGTAGAATTAACAATTGTGAAGAAATCATCTGTATTTCTAATTCTGCAGGTTTCTAACATTTCCTGATTTCTGCAGCCTCCGTCCTAGTTAGTAAAAATTGGTTTTCTGACTTCTCAATCCTAATTACAGAGACGTCAAGTGCAGGTCATCCGGTAGTTACTTGATAGGTCTGGAGGGAGAAAAAGGATGAATCGTGCTACTCTCTATTTGGGTCCATTGTTCAACTCTGGAAAAGCTAGAAATTGATTCTCTACAATGTTGGAGCATTATTTAATATTTATTTTAGCTTTTGTTCTCTTAAAAACATTTCGTAATATTAATTTCACTGGGAACTGTAAGGGATGGAAAATGAAAAGCAGTTTAATTCTACATTACAAAAAGCAGAACTGTAATCTCTGATAGAATTGTTCAGTTTGTGTCACTAAATTATAGACAACAGACGCTTACTATAACGTATGGAAAGGATTCCACCATGTGATGCAAAACAGCACAAAACATCTAAATACAATGGCACATACCGTATCTATCTTACCTAATATGTGCAGACATCTTCTTTCAACTTATAGAAAACCTCAGTCATAAATACACTTCCACCCAAAGCTACTGAGATTAATTGCAATTTAACTCCCTCCCAATGGGCCAGTAACCTGCTGAGGTTTTACTAAATAAATTCTCAAAAATACTCTCTAAATAAATTCTAAGTAAATAATCTCTAAATAAATTCTTAATAATTACTCTAAATAAATCTTCCACCACCCCAAGTAGCAAATCCAACTGATACATATAAAAATCAGATACAGTTCATAGTAAGACTTAAAGGGCATGTCCACCCGTTTTTTTAAAATTCGCTGTAGTGTAGGGCTCCCTCCCCCAACCACCATAGTACTTTGTAAAATAACTCTCCTGATCACTACTTACTTTGCCTCTTTCCCCCGACCTTCTGTCACAGCCCTCTGCTTGCATGAAACTGCAAGCAGGGGGCCGTCCGGCAGCCGCGTCTGTGATTGGCTGGGAGGCAGCCAATCACGGACGCGGCTTCCGGCTGTATAGAACATAAAGGTTAGACAAACGGTCGCACTTCACCTCTAGTGCCAATGGAGGGTCTGGTATAAATTAGATATTTATGGGTTTGGGTGGTTTTGAGGAATTTGGCCAAATTCCTCCAAACCACCCAAACCCATACATTTCTCATTTATACCAGACCCGCCATTGACACTAGAGGTGAAGTGTGTCTAACAGTTTGTCTAACCTTTTTTAATTCTTTTATTACTGCATGTGACCATTGAATGTGTATTCACTGTTTTATTTAGAACAGCCATTGCCAGGCATGGGGGCAGAAGACATCTGTGTAATGTCATAAACTATTTGTTCTAGAATGTATAAAACAGTGTGCTTCACAAGATTTAGTATTGTATCATGCCTGATTAAAAAGCCTAAGGCGCATATTTATAAACTTCTCGCCTTCTTTAACGGTGCCTTTTGGACTTTTCACTATTTATAAAGCAGTGATAACCAGTGGCAAAAGGTCATTACTGCTACTTTTAGCTTTTCGCCATACATTGCTGCGATTACCACTCAAGCATATTTATAAAATGTAGAAAAGTCTATTTTTGCGTTAAGTTCAGCCACTCCACTTCGCCAAGTTTGAGGTGGCGAAAATGCATAAGTGGCCATTTATTTAGCCTGCCAATGGGTCCATGGAGGTGTCAGTACATTGTGGAGGGTTTCTCAATACTAATAAGTACTCAGGGGGTGTTAGACTATTTTCCAGCATTTACTGTAATACAATCTGAGAGTTTGCTTTTTAAGGTTTATTTACCGCAATTTTTTAAACTTTCATCTTTTCCTTTCATCAAAGTTATTAAAAAGGCGAATTTTCATCAAAAGCGAAAATTATGTAGCAAAAAGTAGCACTAATAATGCTGAAAAAGCTCAGCACATATGATGTTTAATAGGTAATACTCCCTGGTGTTTTATCAAAGTAGTACCGTATATACTCGAGTATAAACCAAGTTTTTCAGGCTGTAAAATCAGCCTGAAAACTTGAACTCGGTTTATGCTTGAGTTAGTACTTAAGCAATTAGGCAGCCGCACGCTAATTCCCTGTACTGGCACGCCGGCTGACGTCACTGCTGGTGCCGATAAGTGACAACAGCCGGCGCGCCAGTACAGGGAATGAGCGCACGGCTGTAATGTACAGGATTTAATGCTGGCACACTCATAACGGTATAGTGTCCAGATAGGAAGCCCCCAAGTTACCGGATGCACACTGGAGAGCCCACAGAAGGTACCCTTAAAATTAGGTGGGAGGGTGAGGGTGTAGATGTTTAACAAACTACAACTCCCAGCTAATAAAGCATGCTGGGAGTTGTAATTTCCAAACATCTGGAGTGCCAAGGAATGAGAATTTGGAATTTGTCTTTTAAATAAACAGCAGAATTCTCATACAGTAATAGCCATATCCAGTATGTTTATTACTGTATGGGAATTCTGCTGTCCATTTAAAGGGCAACTAAACCTCAAAACTATAAAGAATCAGAAGGAGAATGTTATCTATTGTCCTTCTGATTCTGTATTGTTTTGAGGCTTTAGTTGCCCTTTAAATGGACAGCAGAATTCCCATTTAGTATTCCCATACCATAATAGTCATACTGGATTTGTCTATTACTGTATGGGACTACTGTATGGGAATTCTGCTGTCCATTTAAAGGGAAACTAAAGCCTCAAAACAATACAGAATCAGAAGGCAGTAGTGTTATATTTTCTACCCTCGGTTTTTACTCGAGTCATTCACTTTTATTAGTTTTTTCAGGTAAAATTGGGTACCTCGGTTTATACTCTGGTCAGTTTATACTCGAGTATATACGGTATTAAATTGGTTAATACAAAGGCGAATTTTCTTTATTTTATTAAAGGGTATGTCCACCCTTAATTTACATTTTTAGTTTATAATAGTAAATTTGCCCCCAGCCCCAACCTCTATAACAATTTTCTTAGAAAGCCCCCAGATAGTTACTTACCATGCCTCGCTCCTTCGCCACACTGCCCCAGCAGGGGGCGGGACCGTCAGATGCGTCTGTGATTGGCTGCGAGGCAGCCAATCACGGATGTCGCTGCCGGCTTCTCAGTGCGGCGAAGGAGCGAGGCATGGTAAGTAACTATCTGGGGACTCTCTAAGAAAATTATTATAGCGGTTGAGAGTTACACTAGAGAGCAATTTCTCTTTTCGTGATACCACACAACGCAATGAATAAGGCAAAAACTTTTCCACAAAGGATAATTCCATAATACGTGGGAATTGTGTGTACCATCCAAGGGTTACAAAATACAAATTAAGGATTTTGCTACATGCAATACAATGGGTGTCATTTATCGGACCAAGTGCCCATGTGAGAAAGGCTATGTGGGTAAAAAAAGAGAAGTGAGAATAAGGATTAATGAAGACAAAAGTGACATGGGGAAATAGGATGGGACAAACTTTAGACACAAGTTAAAATGGCCCAAATAAGTAGCCCAAATAAAATGGCACGTTTTGGAAATAATAAAAGAACACAATGGGGGGGGGGCAACTTAAGCAAAATTCTACTAATAAATGGATTGACAGGTTAAATACACTTAGTGCCATATTTGTAAAGGCGCTGTATTGCGCCTTAATGATCAGTAAAGCGATCGTTAAACTGACGTTAATTTCCAGTCAGTTTAACGATCGTTAATTTATGATCGTTAATCGACAATCATTATCGGAAATTTACAGTACGATCGTAAATTACCAAAACTGATCGTAAATCTACAATAACGAAATCATAGATTTACAATCCCTATAGAATACCATTGCGGTAGTTTCTGGGACTGATTTACAGGACTCCACAATTGAATTATTTGCAGCCACCAGTTCGTCTATTTTGACTTCATTTGCTGCTATGCGATTGCCCAAACCTTCCATAGTGTCTGTAGTGATATCCTCACTTATAGCATTTTTAAAAGTTTTTAAAAGTTGGGTCATTGTTTGAACTGTGTTATATGGATTGCTTTTATGTATTATTTCCCTTAATTTGCTCTGGTGTGTTAGGTGGGGTGGTGAGGTCTGAGTTTCAGTTTTACCTTCAGAGTGGATTTGGTAGGCCTCCGCGCTAAGTCATCTGTGTCCAGGGAGGTTCCTGTACCTCCGGAGACTTTTTGGGTCTAATATATCCCTTGGTTTTGCCATTTTGTTATGTCCCTCTGCAGAGCTCACAGAAGGTGCTTGTGCTCACATCAGTGCCTGGCTCCACCTCCTTTAATATTCCTGTCAATCAAATAAATCCTTCACCACACAAAGTCTCTGCAGTTCTATTTTCATTCAATACTGTTCCATTCTAGGACTGAATGCACACAAATGCTGAGAAAATCTAAGCTTTATTTACCATTTAATTTGATAATATCAGGGCACATTCTGACAGCAATGACTGAAAAGGTTTGAAACTTCAGACAAAACCAACAATGCCAGATATGTTTGTAACTTTTTGATATTGTAGCTTGGATTAGGATGGAAAGATAAATAGATCAAAAGAATATTATTGTTCAAGATATTGTATATGTTATTTTAGCCACTACAAGTTGTTTTAATAGGAAAGGATATTATTAGGGTATAATTTGTGATTACACAAGTGACAATAACTATCTAGAATAATTAATGTGTAAATTCATCTGGGAACAAATTACTGGCAACAAACAAAATATTGTGTAACTGGTTAGTGGAATTCACTAAGGATTTGTACGAATGGTGAATATTATTACGGTAGGTTTCACCTTTAACAAAGACCATAAACAAGAGAAAAGTAGCAGACAGTCCAATAATTATTGAAACAAGGAAAATTGTTCCTTATAGAAATAACCCCCCCAAAAAAAAAAAAAAAAAAAAAACTATTGTAGGCAAACTCCACATTATATTATTTTTTTTTTTTTATTGAACAACAATCAGAGCATTTAACAGATACAATAGCTCAAACAAATAAAGAAAACTATTTTCTTTTTAAAGGTATAGTTAGCATCAGTAAATGCAGGCATATAGAGTGGGTATAAATAGAGAGTAGTGATGAGTAGCTAATAGTTGGTATGCTGCCTTTTTTATACATAATTGTGTTAAATGTATATTGAATAGAGATGGACGATCTTTCGAAAGTTCGGTCGGTTTTTGAATTTTCAAACTATATGGAAAGTTCAAAAGTTCGAAAACAGACCCATTAAAGTTATTAATAGTCAAATAGTTCGAAAAGTTTGAATGAAATACAATTAAAATATCAATGGTAACTTAATGTAATGACTGTGGGACCTGGGAAATGGTCTGGGGAACATGTTTGACTATCCAGGACTTTTGAAAACCCGATTGTACACTCACACGCGATACTTTCGAGCTCTCGTGTTCAATAATTATCCCATAAATGTCTCGCAGATTCATTCGAGAATTGGTATAATAGATATTTTACTCGTGGATTCGTTTTTCGATATTTACTCGTGGATTGGTATAATAGTAATTTTACTCGCTTATTCGCATGCCTCGAACGTTCGAACATTCGATAATTATCAAAAGTCTGGAAAATATCGAAAATCCGGGTCAGGGATAGTTCGAGATGTCCGAGTCCGTTTCTCTCTAATTATCATTGCAACTGCAAAATACCCATGGGATTCCGTATTCGGAAGAAAAGCTGGCTGTTATATACTAATTGGGACCTTTCAGGATATATAATCGCCAACAGATTCTTGTACAAGTCATTCTGAATTGAGAAAGCCAGTCAGATTCAAGAGTTGTAAAGTCTCATAAGTTGACTAAAGTTTATCAAAATCGTTAAGTATACGGTTAGCTATTTGGGGAACAGAGTGCTAATCGCCAATACAGACCACGCAGGTTTAGAAGGTGTCCCCAGACAATTGATATTTCCCCGCAAATTGATAGTGAGAATGAAAGCAACCAGAAAGACTGTAAGAATTCTAGCAAGAATTTTTTTGTTGTAACAAGATCAGGAGTCAAGGCACGAGGAGGAGAAGATGGTTTTACACCAAATGGGGGGCTTCAGGAGAAAGTGGCAAGCCCCTGAGACAATATGAAAAATGTAGTCTACAATATGAGCTCACATTCTCTCACTTAGGCTGCCATTTAGGGGCCTCAAATTCATTCCCACCCCAACCGATGATTCAATTCTAGATGAAATTGATTTAAATAAGTTCACCAGAACATTAAAAGTTAAGGGATCACTTTGGATGGTCCATGGAAAACTACAGTAAATTCAGATCAAAGAGCGTGTTTGACGCCTAACATCTCCCCAGCTATCCAGGTATTTAATAACAAAACCAATAAAGAATTAAGGGACTCTTTATGGTAATCCTAGACAAAAAAGTGGGCTTATCTGTCGCTGAGTGAAAGAAATGCCCTTAAGGCCTTGCAGGAGGATCGAGATGTCATCATATTCCCTGCTGATAAGGGACGAGCAGTTGTTGTTATTGATTTGTCTGTTCTGAATAGCTTTCCCAGCTCTCGGATTCCACTGTCTACAAGAAAATAGCATATTATCCAATGTTCATATTGAAAACTACAGTGGATCAAATGATTAATTGGGCTGTGTCAGCTGCTTGGATCATGCAAATTATGCCCCATCATTTACATTTTACTGAAAATCCATAAATCCTTAAAAACGCCACTGGGACATCCCATAGTGGCCTCAACGGGCTCTATTCTTGGTCCAGTACCTACGTATGTCGATTCTTTCCTTCAACCCTTAGTAAGCAAATTGCAGTCTTATCTAAAGGAAAGCAAACATCTTATTGAGATCTTGCACAACTATGAGGGTGACCTGACAAATACGGTGTTGTTATCCTGCAATGTAAGTAGTCTGTACAAAGTTATCCCCCAGGCTCAGGGTATCAACATTAGCAATGAAGCTCTAATCTGTGACAAACATAAAGGACCTCCTTTTGAGTTTTTGACTGAATTGTTAACTTTTGTTCTATGTGAAAATTATTTTAGGTTCAAAAATCTGTACTAAAAGCAAATATCAGAGACAAATGTGGGTCCGTCATTCGTGAACCTATATATGGAACATTTTGAAACAACATATGTGTATCCCCCATTTGAGTCCAAATTACTAATTTACCAACTCTATATCAATGACTATTTCATTCTATGGAGGGGAACAGAGGAAGAAAGCAGGAACTTTGTTACTTACCTGAATAGTCTAAAGACTCCTATCCTATTAATGGGGGTTTGTAGTACCAACCAGATAGGAAGCCGTGGATGAGAAAATATAAATAGTGGCAAGGCGTTGTTCTTAATAAACACTTTATTGACATAGAGTTTTACATTTATAATCATGGCTATTTCATTTTTGCAACTGCTTGGGGGAAGGGTCCAGGCCTAGCGGACTTTCAGTAAGCAAGACAAAGAGAGTGCCGGAGAGACGGAGGAAGAAGGGGGGGAGGGGAGGCAAAGAAAAAGTTATAATGTTTAATGTTTAATACTAAAAATAAAGTTAACGGATACAAATAACTATCATATATAAATCGAAACGTTTAAAAGTTATTATACAAATAAATGTGATAAAACATGATGTATAAGACAATGATAATTGTTGTGCAATGTGCACTTTTTATTTTTACAAAATACAAATAAAAATTTATGATAATTAAAAAAAAAAATTGGAAACTTATACAGTCTATACAGTAAAAAAAAGCTTGATAAAGGAGCATGCACTCCGAAACATGTTGCTATAGTTAATAAATTTTGCGTTTTACACTATCCGAGGCTCGCCAACAATTCTTCTATTATATACATGTGATGACCACGAGTAGACGAGGCCCATCAAGGAAAGAATAAACTGTGTGAGTAGCTGCATCTAGTTTTTGTGTCTGTACAGTAAAAAAACAGACAAATACACTATCCTCTTGGCTGAAAGCTGCCATCCTCTTGCTACAAAGAAGGGGGTAATTTTCTCCCAACTGCTTAGAGTGGCTGCTAATAATTCTAACCCTTAGGTGGCAGAAATTCAGCTAAGAGAGATGGCTTTGAAGTTCTTAACCAGATAATATGATCCAGATCTATTCAGTTCTCACGTTGAGAGAGTTCTAGATGGCTACCAAAAATAGCCCCTCTATAAATGTCAGTCCTGATGATTGACCCCTACATAGTAAAGATGTGAGGGATGTTATCTAACATAACTGGGACATCATTACTAGTGACCAGTCCCTGCTAGTCAATTATTTGCTTATAGATGGGGAAAATAATTAAAAAATCTGTTAGTGAGGACAGACCTAAAATGTAACAATGATCGGGGACTATCATCTTGGTTACCCCACAATAAACTGGGATGTTACAAATGTGGTGGTTGTCAGGCCAGTGGGTGTAGAATCAATATTAAACAAGATTATCCTGTTTAAGTTATTTTGTTATCTACATTATCACGTGCAGATGTGGGCTTTACTATGTTAGCAAGACAACAACCAAATTACGTGAAAGAATGGCCAATCAAAGACAGGCTTTGAGGCTGTAGGTGGCGGGTATAGAGAGAAGACATAGCAAGTTTGGTGAAATGTCAGTGGCCAGACATGTAAGCTGGGCATTCGATATCTTGCTTCAAATGGATGGCCATCGGTTGTGAACCCAGTAGTAATGGGTTTGACCATGGTCGGACTCCGACATTACTGAGGAGGGAGGCAAGATGGATTAGACAACTATATATGCTGGTGTCTCGAGGGCTGAACAAACAGCTAGTGTTATCTTGTTATCTATAAGGTTATAATACTTCTGTCGCTTATGTCCACTAATTTTATCTTTTACATCTATCTATGAGATCCTAGTGATGGTTAAAGTCTTTGTAGAGTATTTTAGATGTCTTCCATATGTACTGTATATAATTGAGGGTTTTGGTTGGCAGTCCTGGGCTACTGGCCATTTAGGTTTGCCTTTTACTATTATGCTAACGGGTAGTAAATTTTTATATCGCCCCTTGCTTTTTATATTAAGGTTAATGGCTTGTACCTAATTTGAAAAGACGCTGCTCATGGTGTAACTGATATCCAGCCAGGGGTTCAGTAATTGTTATGGTTTTGTATTTATATAATGTAATGATATTGCATGTGTTGGCTACTGTATCCTTAGCTGTTTTTAAAGTTTTATATATATTTATACTTGTTGGGACATGGCATTCACGGTTCACTGGGTGATGGTGTATCCTGATAATGGCCTTATCAAGGCTGAAACACATTGATCGATTTCAATAAATATTTATGTCTATCTGTCTGTCTATCTATCTATCTATCGTATCTAGATATATCTATATCTATCTATCTATCTATCTATCTATCTATCTATCTATCTATATATATCTACATATATATATATATATATATATATATATATATATATATATAACCATGTTTACTTAAGGTAGCTGTGAGAATTTTCCCACTAGAAGATCACAGAATTTTATTGCAAAATATCCAAATGTTTAAAAATATGTATCATTGTTTATTTCCTGATACACCAGTAGTGACTCATCAATGTGACAATAATATCATTAAAAAAAAAATCACTTGATTTTATTACACCCATAGGCTGTTATTTACAGTCATGACAACAAGTTTGGCAGTGACACCAATGTGTTTTGCAAAATTTGCAGCTCAAACAATGTGCTGGAAGATTTGGAAATTCAAGATAAGAGATTTAATTGCGGTTTTAGGATGTCCAAAATTATCCAGCAAGTACCAGGACTGTCTCCTTCTGAGGAGTCAGCTAAAGAATAATGTTGCCATCAGTACAGAATTTTCTTAATATTGTCAGGAGGTGGGTGTGAGGGTATCTGCATGCATGGAAAGGTGAAGAATTTGGACAATGGTCTTGCTTCAAGAAGGGCAGATATGAAGCCACATACAAATACATTTTCAAGTGCAGGCAGAAATTGTGCAGCAAACAGAATTTAACAGCAGAAGTTGCAAAGTTATTTTCTCTGATGAATTCACCTGTTTGGGGCATCTTGAAAATCAATTGTCTGGAAAAAGAAAATGCCATGTTGTGGCAACAGTGACGCATCCTGAGACAATCCGTGTGTTGCTTCTTATCCAAGGGGACAGCTTTGTTTTGAATAAATCATGGAAGCAAAATGTCCTCCAAGAGCAACTGCTCCCAACCAGGTGCTATTCTCTGTCTTATTGGTTAGTTACAAGTCATCAAGCAGCATACAATTTAGGAAACTATGACGCAGGATAGAGCAATCTTTGTTTAATTCTTTAACCACTTTGTCGATATTTCTGTCACTGACTGTAATGTACAGACACTGATCTCCACATTCTTCAGGCCTACTCCAAGGTGTTATTAAATTGTGTGACTTCTTTATGTCAGCATTGTGTTGGAACTTTGTACTCTGTACATCTCTGTGGGTTACCCTTTCACTTGACTTTGGCTGTGCTACTGATACTCATGTAACAAATGTCAGTCATTCTTTCATTCTCCAGATGGATAGTACATAGTCTGTTTCTGCAGTTCCACTTCTTCTGCAAGATTTATTCTCTGGAACAGAACAGAAAACACATACAACATTATAAAATATGTACATTCCATTGACTGCTAGTACAAATGAATGATTTCATGAATCTATTTTTCTTATTCTGACCTAGAGAATTAAAGTAGAGCTGTGATGCCTTTTATAGGCTAACTAGACGACAAAAATAACAAGCTTTCGTGAGTCCTACGCCCCCTGAATGGCTACACCCTCACAGCCCAACTACCTCCCATTTTCAGGGCAACCATACATAAGCCATCAGAAAAGCTAGTTTTATGATTAAAAAACCTAACCCCTAACACCACACAGACACAGGTACACACACCTACTGATACACCTCCTTACAACACAATCTAACCTTCCTTTACCGTGGTAACCATAACACAATCATTAATAAAGTTAGTTTTATGGTCTGAAATGCAAATATATACCTCCAAACACCAAACAGTCACAGGTACACACACCTACTGGGACACCTACCCTTACAAACCAACCAGGGACTAAAATGTCAGCTGTGCACGTTTGTCACATTTTTTTACCACAAGCAGAGGCTCTGAATGTTGATTATTTACAGTACTTAGGTGTCATATTTAAATGGTTAGAACATCAATTCTGGGGAGGGGTCCCCTAATAGGTGCTGTGGAAGTTTGTTAGTGATCCTAATATAGATCTATATAAGAATGATTGCAGACAAACTTTATGTAACATAAGTCTACAGTATATTGGGACTGGAGGGGAGTCTGTTGGATTGTGTGTTGGAGAAGTGTATTTTGAGTGCTCATCTCCAGATTTAAGTTTAAATTAAACAGTTCACATGGTCTGATAGACTGTACAGATCGCTCAGAGTTTGGCCTGACTGGGTCCTCTCCTGACGCCCACAGTTTTTTTTTTTACATTTTGGTATAGGGGATGTTTATAGGGTGCATTATATGTTTGTTGATTATGCTGCTCACCTGTGATTTTGTAACATGCGTTTACGAATGAGTGTTTTAATAGATTCTACTGCAAGCCTGGTTTCTTTATTGCAATAAAAAAGTGTCATGTTTTACATATATCTGTTCTTTTAGATTTTGATAAAGAGTGCCATGAGTAGAATCTACTACCAACCCTACTACAACCCAACCTACCCATATATATATATAGCTCAATGTAGGTAAAAAGTAGCTTCTCATGTGTTACCAATTACACACTGATATAAGTGTCTAATTCTGCAGTAGTTACATACAGGCAAATAAGTAACTTACTAAGCATAATAGGTGGTCCAGGTGTATGTACTCCAGACCCTTCACTGTAACAAACGCCAACGGTAAGGTAATGCAAATAAATAGCTTGAAACACAAAATATCTTTTAATATGTTAGTGAGACACTGACAATAATAAACAGTACTCACACTTCCTCATGGTTGACCCAGTTGCGTCTGCCCCAGGTCCTTCGCCAAAACTCTGATTTATAGCTGTCTATATTCCACCTCATTCTGATGTAAAATGTACTTTAAAGACTCTAAGTGACTATATTAACATCTTATCTTCCAAATATACTGATGGCATGCTGTTGGTGGCTGGAGACTTCTAATTTAAGAACTGTGCTACCGAAATTTTAGCAACATGTGGAATTACCAACTAGGGGGACTATGAGGCCTATCGTGTGTGTATTAAACCACACGTGGGGAAATCTGATAACATGTCTATTTATTTGACACCCAGGAATTTACCAAAATCCAGCACAAGCCAGTCAAAAAGAGAGTCTGGATTGAGGATGCTGGGCATAGTTCTGCAGTCTGCATCCCAGGCTACGGATTGGAAAGCCTTAATATCTGGGTGTGAGAATAACATTACTCAGCAAACTTGGAAAGTAGTTGATCATATAAATGTGGCCATCTAAACAGCTACTATAGTAAGAGTTTATTCTTTATAACAACCAGAAACCATGGCTGAATGGAGACTTCATCATGAAGCTGGAAGAGACTTAAAGGACATCTATAGTGGGAAAATGAACTTTTTATTCTTTCTTTCCATGTGTTCTATAATTCCCCACAACCCCTAGAGTGTCTTCACTTTTTTCAGATTCCCTCTCTGTCCTGAGATACACCAGTTAGAAGAATACGGGATTGCATTCCTCTACTCCTACTTGGACTGTCAATCAAATCCCTGTGACGTGATCCCCCCTCCCTGCTCTGTAATAAACATAGAGATAAGAGCATTAGCAGGGGGAGAGAGGTAGCTTTGATGGTAGATATAAGGCTGCACTTGACCCCCCTTCTTAATAGCTTTCACTGATTGATGATGGGTCACAAAGTAAGAGACCATAAACTGTACAGTTTTCCTTCTTCCGTGTCTTCAGGACAGCTTGCTTTCTATTGGCCACTGTGCGTGGGAGTGTTTTTCAAGATGTTGAACTTTTAACTCCTACTGCACATGATAAGCTTGTCGGAGTTGAGACATGTAGGAGGTAACAGAGGGGAGGGGGAAGGGGGAGTGCTGCACACAGATCTGACACCATGGTTAAACAAAGTCACTGACAGAGATAGGATTAAGGCAGCACAGAGTACATGAATTTAACTTTGCAAAGGGGCAATGTGTTTTTTTCACTAT